>PVHP010023207.1:0-27592 GCA_004024765.1 Zapus hudsonius
ATAGCCATAGATGTGGGTTACCGCCATATTGACTCGGCTTATGTTTATGGAAATGAGGAAGAGATAGGTCGGGCCTTCCAAGAGAAGATGAGCAGTGGCACTGTGAGGAGAGAGGACCTATTCTATACGACAAAGGTGCGTGTGCCACTGCCTCACAGGATCTGCAGCTGTGAGAGTGAGTTTTTGTGGAATTTATCCTTCTATTGGTTTATTTTTATTTTCTGATCATACAACTTAAGGACAAATTTGGCTTCTGTATTCAGACTTCCACCTGGAAATTGAAATAGTCATTCTGTATGAAGGTCTCCCAAGCTATTAAATGAAGTTACTATTATTTACCTCATAGTATTTTTATGTTACATGAAATAATATATGCAAAGCATTTAGAAAAATAGGTTATATATCTTGAATGTTCAGATATATTCAACTACTATTATTACAATATTATATATTATAATATTATAAAATATTAATGGATTTGGATAGTTTGGTAAAGTGCCTGCAACATAAGAATGAGGACCTGAGTTCGTATTCCTAATATCCATGTAAATGGTGGACCTGTGTCAGAGACCAGTAGATAACCAAGGTAAGCTGGCCCACCTAAGTAGCTGAATCGAAGTTCAGTGAGTTTTTTTTTTTTTGTTTTACTGATTTAATTTTGACTAGGAAATCTCATAGCAGAAGTACAAATCATATGTACAAGTATTTATATCCATAAAAATTTTAATTGGTGATTTCTGGCAATGTCGGCTTTGCCTCTCCTGAGGAATAAATATCACGGTGCAGAGGCTGTGGCACAGGAGTGTTCCTGAGTGTCAGGAATACAAACAGCGAGTTATTTTTGACGAATCAAAAATCAGAGAGAGATAGAGGGAGAGAGACATCTATGTCATCCCCTGGCTATCATGCATGTGAACACTTATGCATGTGCCCCTGCACACTCACATGCTCCAATATACAATATGAACATATATAAAGGCATGCATATACACAATACACACCTACACATACACAAATAGAGAAGAATGTTCTTAAAGGAACAACCCATTAAACATAGCCAAAGAATATCCTGAACCAAAATCATTTGAGTTTGTTTCTCAACAAGCAATTCCTTTAGTTCACCTTCCAGGTAATGCAATTTATTATATTTTAAAGTGGAACCTTGAAATATATTTTACCTAAGGAAACAAGTTAACTCATTTACCTTCCAAAGCTTCAGAAGTAATGTTGTAAGACCATGATATTGTTCTTTTGAATTCATTCTGAAAATCTTCAAAGATGATAAAGAGCCTATGAGAAGCAGTGGATATTGTTTCAATCAGAGGGATTGTGATTGCTGCATTGTTCATATAGCCATTTTATTAACCTTTCCAAAGGAATATTGAAGAAATAATCCCATGCAACTTCTAATTCAACGATTACAGGTGTGGGGCACATTTTCCCGCCCAGAAATGGTCAGAGCAAGTCTGGAAACATCACTGAAAAAACTTCAGCTGAGCTATGTGGATCTTTTTCTTATCCATTTTCCAACATCTTTAAAAGTTAGTACCATTGTTTGTTTGTTTGTTTGTTTTCCTGAGGTAGGGTCTTGCTCTAGCCCAGGCTGACCTGGAATTCACTATGTGGTCTCAGTCTGGCCTAGAACTTAAAGCAATCATCCTATCTCTGCCTTCCAAATGGAGTGCTAGGATCAAAGCATGTACCACCTTGCCCAGCCAGATGCTGATTCTTTTAAATGTGTTTGTCTTAGTTTCTGTTTAGTTTGTGTGCTCTTTTGAATGTCACTTTGGTGGTCAAAATAAAGATTAGCATCTGTATACTTAAGAGGAAAGATAGAGGCTGTGAGTACAAGGAACATGTACAATATTTTTATTAGCTTATTTTTTTTTTCTGAAATTCTTCCCCTTCACTATCCCACCCCAGAGTGAGAAGAGATCACTGGTCTCAATGTCTTTGTACAAATCTTGTAGACATACTTTTTATTTTATTTTAAAGTTTCATGCTTATGAATAATAAGTCCTTCTCACTGACATCTGGTAAAGATCCTCATGTGGACTTTAGCTGAGTGTCCTGTAATTTACTGGGATGCGATTTCATATTTGAGATGCTGCCGGCTGACTGAGAAGCCATGGAATATGTTCATTCTACAAGCGTTCAGGGCTCTAGGGCTCACTGAGCATGGCTAGAAGTGACATGGCATTTATGACACCTTAGCACTTCAAAGCATTTCCTCAGGTCACCTCTTATATCTATAAATATGTTTATGAATTCTTCAAAATATAAGGAGAGATTTGAAGAAATCGGAGGTTCTATCTGCTTCTATTGCCTGGCTAAGGCCAGACAAATCTTTGCAGACTCTTGCTTTTCCTCCTGTGTTCTAGCCAGGCAACGAAGTTTTCCCAAAGGACATACATGGAAAAATCATATTTGACACAGTGGATATCTGCTGCACCTGGGAGGTAAGTATCTTTTACAGCGTCCATGCATCCGACCTTGAGGGCACAGAGAACAGAGAATAATGTAGGAGACTCTGTACAGTATGTCTGGTTGTCTGGAGAGTCTATAGACATCTCTTGGTTTTCACATTTCATCTACGAAATCATTCCACAAATATTTACTGTGTCTTGATGATGTATCAAACAAGATTCTATGTGCTCAGAAAATAACGCTGAACAAAGCAAAGGTCTCTGTCTTCCTGGGAGTAGCAGATCAATGTCAGGAAAGTGACTTAGTAAGGAACTGAAAGTACCAAGGATTGGTGTGTAGCAGAGAGGCAATAAAATGGAATGGAAGTATAGGCCTCTTCCAGAATGAAACATTTGAATGAAGGAAAGAAATGATGGTAAAGCCTAGATAGTTATCTTTGAGCAAGTGATTCAGGCAGAAAGAAAGCAATAAAATGTTTACAAGAGAACTGGGATAGAGATAAAGCTTTGTCGTAGTCAACTTGATGTTATGTGCAGGACCTTTGGTTCAGTACCCAGCACTACAAAACAAAAAATCATGGATGGAGTGTAGAGACACCATTCTGCTTCAAGGAACAATGTGACAGGGAATGAGGCCGGCAGTAGGAAATGAGTTGTGGAGAGCTGGAGCAAGTGGCCTGACAGAAGTTAGAACTTTCTCTGACACACCTGCTTCATTTCCTGTTACCCTGGCATGTGTTTTACCTTGGCACAATCAATTCTACTAAAGATCCACTGAAGATTGGACTGGTGGCTTCATTATGCCTGTCTGAGCCACTCACATTTTTATTTGGTCTACCTTCTTACCCATTACCTTATTTTCTCTTTTCTTCCAACTCAGACTATTTTTGCTCCTTGAAGAATGTTTTTACCCTCATGCCTTATAGTCTCTCACTCCAACCCCATCCTAATGCACTCACATTTGTTACTTGAAGGACTTTCTAATGCTTTCTGCCATATTCCCTCCCACCTCTGCCTCATTCTAACATACTCACATTTGTTACTGATTTGTAAAGGGTTACATAGATTACCACTCACAAGTCTTTTCTCTCCAGGCTATGGAGCAGTGCAAGGATGCAGGATTGGCCAAGTCCATTGGAGTGTCCAACTTTAACCGCAGGCAGCTGGAGAAAATCCTGAATAAACCAGGACTCAAGTACAAGCCTGTGTGCAACCAGGTGAGCACTGTCAACCTGACTCATTAGCTTCTTCTTCTAATATTCTTCCCTCTCTCCTTTCCTGACTAGACACGGCCATGGTGTCACTCCTCCCCCACCACACACACACACAGGAGAAAACTCTACTTCCCTTTGAACATCAAATGCTTCCGAAGATGGGAGTGTGTTTCACGTCATGGAAAAAACCATGCTCAAGGCTGAGTCACTTTGCCCAAATCCTGTAAGAGGGTTTGGAGCTTGCAGTCCAGTTCTTATGATGCTTGGTCCTACAATTAGAGCCAGCACATGAATGACACCCACTCGCATCACAGAACAGGTCACAGATTTCAGAAATGCTGCATGAATGACCACTGAGTGTCTCAGTAATAAAAATATCTCTACTAAATTTATAAAAGCCAGTGTTTTAACAAGTCTACTTAGGAAAATGGACAGTGGTCACATATTAATGTAGGTAGAGCCTCTCAACTATATATTTTTAAAGGTAAAATAGTAAAACACAGGTTCATTTTACCATCATAACATTTTTAAAACTAATAAATTACCTACTCTTTAAAACAAACCAACTTAAAATGGTAATGAATAAACTGTCACTATGGGAAATTCTGAAAGAATTCCTGTGAGTATAGGAGTGACGAATGACAGTCCTCTACTGCAAGTAGAAGCCAACTAATTGTGTGGGGGGGGAGTCATTGACAAGGAACTTTTGAAGGGAAGTAGCCATTTATGACCTCCATAGCAAATAGGCCATAGGTCAGCTAAGGTGGTGCAGGGTCCAGGTTTAGTTTCTCTTTTTTTTTTTTCCAAACAATTACCTTCCCTACTTCAGTACTCATGACTGAGGCAGAAAAATAAAAACACATGCAGTTACTATACAGAAAATAGATTTGTAGATAACAAGGAAGTCATCTCCATGCAACTGATACAATCCTTTCTTCAGGATGAGATGGAGGATGTAGTTCAAGCTAGTACATTGATTTTTAACAAGATGTAGCTACTCTGTCATAGGGTCTGTAATGCTGGATATATTTCATTATCCACCTCTCAAAATCTATAGGATATACAAGCAAGGATTATTTTCAAACATGAACTTTACTTGATAGTAATGTATCAATGTTGATTTGGAATTTTTAATAAATTTACTACATGAACACATAATGCTAATAACAAGAAAGAATGGGGAAAGAATGAGGAGAAATGTAGTAACTCTGTTATTTATCCATCTTTTTTTTTTTCTGAAAACTTAAAACTGCCCAAAACAGAGTGAAAGAGAGAGGTCAGGTTTCTAGGAATTCATGCAGAAGGAAAAAGGTAGCCAGATTTCTATTTCCTTCTTTGTGTGTTGTTTCTGAAAGGGGCAATGACTCGATTTTCTCCCCCACCGTGGCTCTTACAGTCTTTCTGCCCCCTCTTCTACTCATATCCCTGAGTCATGGTGGGTGAGTTTTAGGTCTGTTTTTCTGTTGAAGTCTTAGGAGTCTCTGGATTTATGCTTTGGATTATGTTTGGTATCCTCAATGTCTGTCGCTATTATCCTTTCACATGTTATCTGACTTGCTGTGGAGGTAGGTGTTCACCTCACCACTTCCTCAACAGTTTCATTTGGGCTCTATAGCATAAGTTAGGGGTGGTTCATCTCCTGCATGGGTGACAGGCAACATCTTATGTTCTGTTGGTGAGATTTTGTTGTGTACAGTTTTTGCTGCCTTCTGAAAGATATAAACAAAATCTCCGATGCAGAGTGAGATCAGTATAGGGTAAATGAGACAGATGTCAATTTTTTGAGTCTAATGGGAATAGCCTTTCTGTAGATCTCTGGTTAGTGGGGATTTCCCCTTGGAGCCCGGGTTCTTGGTCCTCAGATGAGTTTAACATGGATGGAAGTTCCAGTTAAGGGTTAGCTACCACTGAGAGGATCTCTTAGCCAATTAGCAAGCTGTTGATTACCCTCCTAGGTTTAGCGCCACTATTGTCTGGATGAGCACTTCTTGACTTGCTGGTCACTTCCACAAAGCAGTGTGTTCAGCATTCTCATAACATCATTCAGTGTTTTATATAAATGACCTCTGCTTTCTCAGATTATCTTTGGTCATTTTCCCTCGCCAGCTTGTGTAACCCTTTTCAGCACTACATAATCTGGGGGAGTTTACTCTTTAGGAGCTCTGTGGTATGATGGCGATTATGAATTGGCTAGTGTTGCTATTATTCTAACATATAGCTTAAAAATTCCATCCAAAATAATGCCAAATTCCCCTGGTAAATATTGCATTTGTGGCTCTGTGACCTAACACATATGCTTGGCAATCTGCAGGTGGAATGTCATCCTTTCCTTAACCAGAGCAAACTCCTAGAGTTCTGCAAGTCCAAAGACATTGTCCTGACTGCATATGCTGCCTTGGGAACTGACCCAAGAAAGGAATGGTGAAGATCTTTATAAAGTTATTTTAACCACACACTGTACCTGCTAAATTCATCTCAAAAAATTCAAGAAGAAATTAGAAACAGAGAGTAGTAATTCTTCATATTTGTTAGCCTTACTAATATATATCTCTATTTTAAAGACTAAATGAAATGTTTTAATAATAAGTTTACTGGAAGCATTTTATAAATGATAGATATTTATATAAGTTTTTTATTATGATGATCATATTTGATAAAGGTTTATCTTCCGGATTTATTTAATGTTTTATTAAATTTCTCAGAAGTTCTTAAATGAATTGAAGCTATCTAAGTTTCCCTTTATGCCTTTCTTATTATCCCATACATGTTAATCATTCCTTGGTTTCTTAAGCTGTATTTAAGCCATTTTCTGTTACTGAAACTGAATGCAAGAGATTATTAATTTTAAAACAATGACACTTGCTTAAAGAACAGTAATAGTGACTGAAAGTGTAGTACTGGGTGCGTATACTGGGCCAAAGTACTTTGATCCATCTGATGGTGCCAATGTGAAAAACCAAGCAGGTGCACACTAGACAGATGTTGAGACAGCCAGGGGAAGATAAAGAGATACTGAAGGACTGGACATCGTTAGCCTGAATGAGCAGTGCTAAGAAAAATGGATATTCATTCTTATGCATTTAGTATCTGTGCCTCTCCTGTCAGGGTGAAGAAGGAAACTCCGGTTCTCCTGAAGGATCCAACACTCAATGGCATTGCTAAAAAGCACAGGAAAACCCCAGCCCAAGTGGCACTGCGTTACCAGCTGCAGAGGGGGGTGGTGGTCCTGGCTAAGAGCTACAGTGAGAGAAGAATCAAGGAGAACTTCCAGGTATAGAACTGGGCTTGAGAAAGAGAGACTCCAGAGAGTAGACTCACTTTGTCTTTGTATGCAATTTCTTGCAATGTTGTCAAGGTGGATTAAATCAGACCTGATCTCCTTATAGATTCTGTGCACACAGTCGATGTATTTAAGTTTCATCCTCCAAGTGTAGCATGCAAGAAAGTATAGTTAATAAAACATAATTCAGCCTTTGTTCCTACATTATGACCAAGGGTAAATCAAACTTATTTTTCCTGTATCTTCAGTTATTTTCTGTTACTGCAACAGAGTGCCAAAGAATATTCAATTTAAAAAGATAGAAGTATATTCAAATCACAGTTATGGCAGGTGAAAGTCTAAGAGTGAATGATATATTGGTCTAGGACTTTGAGATACATAATTAAGTAATATAAAGTTAGAAAAGAAAGCAAAAGGGTCAAAATACCATGACCAGATTCACTTAATGACAATGGGCATGTGAGGAACTAACTTAGTTATAAGAATACAAATCACAATCACCCTTGAAAATTAACCCATTCATACAAAGTGTATGACTCTCTTCATGAGGGCAGAGTCCTCAGGATTCAAACACCTAGTAAAAGTCCTCACTCTACGCCACATCACTAAAATGGACTAAGACTCGCCTCATATTTTGAAGGTGAAAAATGACATCTAAACCAAATTAAGCTGTAAAAAAAATAGATCAGCTAAGATTTAGACTATAAAATCTCAGGAATTCCTTTGTATGATCACAGCCACCATAAAAATCTCTAAGCAAAAATTAGAAGTGCTAATTTCAAGTATCTAAGTGGACAACTTGAATGAAATTGAATGTCCATAAAAACAGCCTCATAAAACCTGTACAAACGTCAACATTTGGGTGTCTGAGGGAGGGGAGGAGAAGCTTACAATTGAATCAGAGAAGTTGATCATTTATGTTTCTGATAGGTTTTTGATTTCCAGTTGACCCCAGAGGATATGAAAACTCTAGACAACCTAAACAGAAATATTCGCTATATTGATCATTTTTTGTAAGTACCTTGTTTCATTGTATGCACTGGGGAGCAGGGAACCAGAGGAATCCTTCTCAGTGCCATCTACAGAAGCCAGAGAGCTTGCTTGGGAAAGTTCATGTAAACCATTTATTTTCAGAGCTGAGATTTGCTTCAAGATTTAAGGCTCTGTCTAAACTGACAGATTATCAGGACCCTGTGCTAGATGGTTTACTCTATGGCATGCTTGGATACCTTATTCTTCCAATCTATGTGTTAGTATTTACTCCAATTTCTACTCTATGTTAGTGATTTTCTGTTTCTCTAGAAAAATACCACAAACTACCTATGGTATAAAATATAAAGCAATTACCATTTCTGGAGGATAGGAAGTGCAAAGTCCCTGGGATATATGCGGTGGGAGCTGTCTTGTGTCATCACATGCAGAGCACATTCATGGTAATAGTGTTTAAGCATGTCAGCTCAGATCTCTCTTTTCCTTACAAACCACCCATTGATATCCATTGATATCATGTGTTTTATGTTCATTTCCTGGTATAACCTTGATTACTTTCTAATGCCACTACCTCCAAACACTATGAACATTCAAATTTGGGAATAATTTTTCCAAAATGTGAATTTTAAGGGTCTAGCAAGCCAAACCATTTTTACTCCAGTCCTCCAAATTCATTTCTTTCTCATAAGCAACACATTGTCAATTCCATTCCAATATCCTGAAGTCATAACTCTTTTAAATTGGTAGAGTGATAGGAGCATTTCCAAATATTCACAAACTAAAGGGTTTAATTATCCCCAAACAATACTACATACTATTCTTCAGGAACAAAATACATAGGAGAGTAATAATGAGAATTCAAATCACTAAAGCACAAGAAACAATAAGTTTCATGAGTGAAATAGATGAGCAATGAGCAGAGGATATAGGTAGGAATCCATACTCCTTAACACACCATATCAAAATCCCCTGATAATTCTATGGAAAAGGAAATAACAAGCAATAAATCAACCAACTAGAAAATGAACCAGGAGCCGGTTGTGGTGGCACACGCCGGTAGGATATTGCTGAAGAGGTGGAGGCAGGAGGATCATGAGTTCGAGGCCAGCCTGGGCTACACATTTGCCGGTTGTGAAAATGAACCAGGAAAATTATAGGAATTAGTACCCATCACTTAATAATCAACGTAAATGGCTTTAAGTCACAAATAAAGTGATGTAGATTCTGACTGCATTACCAAACTAGATTAAATTTACCTCTACTCTGGTTTTTTTTTTTTTAAAAAAAAAAAGAAAGAAAGAAAGCACACCTCAGTTCTAAAGACTGAGAATCCAAGCATGAAGGCTAATCTACTATGTAAATGAAAGACAAAAGAAGTTGGTATAACTACTCTGATAACAAATATTGATTTTAAAACAAAAGTAGTCACAAAAGCTAAAGAAAGCCAATACTTATTATAAAAGGAACAATTCATCAAGAAGATAGAACAGTTATAAATATATACACACTTAACTTTAGGAAATCCCAATTGCAAGAAACAAACACTACTGGGCATGAAAAGTCAGATAGGTCCTGACACAGTAATAGCTATTAATCTCAATATCCCACTTTCATTCCAAGTTGATCATCTAAAATAAAATAAAGGTACTTCAGAGTTAAACTATATAATATGTCATTGTATTGACTTTAAGATATCTGCAGAGGGACTGGGGAGAGCACTTAGAAGTCAGACACTTGTTTGCAAACACAGCTCACCTGGGTTGGATTCGCCAGCACTAATATAAAGCCAGAAACAAAGTGGTGCATGCATCTCTGATGCCAATTTGTCTATAATAATGAGAGGTTGACCCAGTAAAATGCAAAGCTCTCCAAGCTAGCAGGACTTGCATCCAATTGTGGTGGAAACAGAATTTGTCTCAAAAAAAAAAAAAGGCAAATCTCAAACACCTTGAGGTTGTCCTCCGACTTCCACACAGACCATGGCATCAGTGTGTCTAGAGAGAGAGAGAGAGAGAGAGAGAGAGAGAGAGAGAGAGAGAGAGAAAGAAAGATCCATAGAATATACCATCAGACCCACAGAGAATGCACATTCTTCTTAGTAGCAAATGGAACCTTTCTTTTTTTTATTGTCCATAATAAGTTACAATATTTAGTGGGCAAACAATGAGTTGTTATCCCCAATTCTCCGCTGCCCTCCCCTCCCCCCTCCACTGGATCACCTCCTCCATGGGTCGTCTGGATCAGTCCTTGTAACAGGGACCATGGATAGCCTAGTATTCAGCCACGTTCTCCTGGCCATGCCTCTGGATCATCTCCCCCACCAGGGCTCTCACAATCTTTCCGTCCCCTCTTCCACATGGTTCCCTGAGTCGTGGTGGATGAATATTAAGGCTGCTTTAAGGTTGTGAGCTTAGGGGTCTTTGTGTCGAAAATCATTGGTTTCTGTCTCACTGGTTTATCCTGTGTTGATTTAATGGCTGTGGCTGTGGGTCCCTTGTTCATCCCATCATTCTCTGTGGGGGGGTTCCATATGGATCCTCCACGGTATGACTGTGGTGGCTCCTCTCCTGCCAGAATCTCGCTGGCAGGGCGAGATGGGCCCCAGGTCACTCGCTGCATCCTGAAAAATACAAACAATCTCCATCAGAGAGTGAGATCAGTGCAGGCCAACAAACATACACAATTCTGGACTACCTAGATTCTATCCCTAGTAGCCTCCCGTAAATTGCTCCCATAGTGCAACTTGTCCTGGGAGCCCAAGAGTACGGGATCCGGTGCCCATCGTCCTGAATCCCAAGTTCCAGCCAAGGGGTCTCCAACAAAAAGACAGAATTCTGTCAAAGCTCTTGAGTGGAACCTTTCTTAAAAAGACTACATTCTAGGAAACTGATCAAGAATTCCCAATAGAAAAGAATCAAAAGAATTTCTTCTTCTTATCAGATTATAAGGTGAGAGGACTAGAAATAAATGACAAATAAAATTATTGAAACTGCATAATATGTAGAGAGAAAACAACACACTCTTGAATGACCAATAGTTCATTGAAAAAAAATTATAAAGAAAATTAAATACATTCTTAATATTCAATAAAAATGAAAGCCCAAATTAGCAGCTTTGTCATATACTTCTTAAAGCAGATGTAAAGGACATTTTCTAGCATAGAGTACATACATTAAAAATCAGAGTGTTCTCAATAAATATCCTAACACTGTATATCAAGGTTCTAGGAAAATAAGAACAAGGCAAATAAAAAATTAATTTATAAGAAATAATGGAGAGCCAAGAAAAATGAATGAACTAGAAACCTAAAGAACAATCAGACAAAAATTTTACTGTTTGAGGAGGTGAAACAGCATTGACAGTCCCTTAGCGAAACTAAACAAATGAATAAAAATGAGAGGTGAAAGGGAGCTGTTACAACAGATTCTAATACAATTCAGAGGTTTAATGGAAAAACTATAAAATCTACAAGAAACAGATATATTTCTAGATACATATGACTGATATAAATTAAATCAAGTGCATATCAACAATTTAAACAAACCCATAAGTAGCAATAAGAGTGAATGACTTTAAAAAACAAAAGTCCTACAATAAATAAAAATCTAGGACTGGAGAGTTTCATTGCTGAATTCCATAAACATTTAAAAGAATCTAAGGCCATTACTCCTCAAAGTGAATGATGAAGTGGAAAGATAAGAAACATAACTCAATTGTATGAAAGCAGCATTACCTGGGGTAAAATTTGGATAAATAAAAAAATTTAAAAAAAGTGTATAGAATTTTCTCTTATGAAGATGGATGCAGAAGTATACAATAAAATACATTCAAGCAGAATTCAGGAATAACAGTAAGAAGAAGATCATATAATGTAACCAAGTTGGTTTCATTCCAGGAATGCCAGGATAGTACAGCATGCTCAAATCCATAAATGTTATACCACATTTAAATATATTCAAGGGTAAAAAAATAACATGATTATTTCAGTAGATGTTGCAAAGGCCTTTGGAAAAGCTCAATATCCTTTCATGATTAAAAAATTCCCTAAAGAAACTTGGAATAGAAAAAATATTCCTCAACCAGTAAAGGCTATGTAAGGCAAACCTATAGCCAACCACATACTACATAGTTTAAGAAATGGAATGCAAAGCCTCTAAAATCAGGAACAAGCTGGATGAGTTTTCTCTCTGCTATTATTCAACATAGTGCTTGAAACCTCAACTAGAACAATGGTAAATTCTTTCATAAAAGAAGCAGAATATACAAGCAATTGCTGTTTTAAACACCAATAACAAACTTGCTAGAGTAGAAATCAAAAGAACACATTCATAACAGCTTCTAAAACAACAATTCTGTAACAAAGCAAACCAAGGTGGCAAAAGAGCCCTACAGTGAATGCTTTCGGAAAAACAAAGGTTTGGAGGGCATTGAGAAGGTAGCAGGGGAAATAAACAAATACAATGACACAGTGTGCATTATGAATCCCAGCCCTCTGTACAACTACTCAAAAAATAATGTAAAAATAATTTTAAAATATGTTGGATAAATTTTTTTATAATAAGGGAAAAGAGTAACTAGTCATAAGGAAGACCAAAGTTAAGAGTAAAAATGAGAGTGACACAAGCTCCAGAATAAATAAATCTCTTGCAATGTTTTCAACCTCGCATATGGCCATGCAAGGGCTCCTCCTGAACAAGCTTCCCACAGGTTAACTCTTGTACCCACAGCACTTCCAAGTTAGGATTGTAAATTGGGATCTCTATGCTTAAGGAGTATCAATATCTGCCCCTTCAGCTACAGGGGGCTTCGATTAGACTGCTAGGTATTTCTACTTGTTTTTATTGATCAAACATGACAAACATAATTTTAAAGCTTTGAACATCTTTGTCTTCACCCTTTGAGTTAGTTATCCTACTCACAATGTATAGGAATGGAACCAGGCTTTATCCATCATCAACAAGATGGATGGATAAAGAAAATGTGGTATGTATACCCAATGGAAATTTAGGCAGCCTTAAAGAAATATGAAAACATTGTATTTGTAGAAAAAAATGGATAGAACTGGAAAGCTTCATGTTAAAAAAGCCAGAGTTAGAAACAAAAATAACATGTTATCTCACATACTAGGAACCTATGTGTATGTGTATATTGCTCATGGAACTATAAAGGGTGTCATGGGAGAGGAGGGAGAGTTCTTAAAAGTAATCTTTGTGTTATAAACATTAAGTATAACTCCAACTAAACTCTCTTGATTTAATTTAGCATCCAGTCTTATGGATTATCTATATTAATATTTTATCCTCTTTCCCTTCTTTATAAAATACAAAGCCATTCCCTTTATTTCAGGTGTCCCCTAGAGTTTGTACCTATTTTAAAAAGAAAATGTTAATTTTCATGCTCATGTCAGTTAAATAGAAAGTTCTGTTCATCCAGCCTAGTAGCAATTACACAAACTCTCCCTTTGTCTTCTAGGTTTTCTTCTCATCCAGAATATCCATTTTTTGATGAATATTAACAACCAAATCTGTACTTTCTTCAAATGTCTTCAGGTTTGTTACATGAAGAAAGAACATCTCAAGAAAGGGAATCTGCATATTTTATTTTATGATCCTTGCATGAGTTCTTATATGAGGAAATAAAAGCTTCTATATCCAAGTTACCCCCAAAAGTAAATAAAGACACATTCTAAACAACACAGATTCCTCTTTGTTTTGTTGTTGCTGCTGTGCTTTGTTTCATAAGTTTTCTTCTTTCACTGGGTTTGAAATGCCAACATTTCTGCAAGTGATCATAGAAGGTAGGATGCTTTTTGACTCGTCTAGAGTTCTTGGTATCTTTTCCTTTGCTTTTTTAAATGTAGTATGCTAGACATCTGTATCATACTATTTAAATGCATAAAAATTTTGGTCGTACATAAT
Organism: Zapus hudsonius; assembly: GCA_004024765.1. Taxonomy (NCBI): domain Eukaryota; kingdom Metazoa; phylum Chordata; class Mammalia; order Rodentia; family Dipodidae; genus Zapus; species Zapus hudsonius. Next base: position 13,829 of record PVHP010023207.1, read on the forward strand.
ACCAAAAATGTCCAGGTTTCATTTAGAATCACTTGTCTTACTGCAGTACTTTCCTCATTGATTTGACAAAATAATGACAAAGGCAACTTAAAGAAGATAGGGTTAATTCTAACTTGGGGTTTGAGAGTACATAGGACCGTGGAGAAGGTGTGATCCCAGGAGTAGGATGTGTCTGGTCACAATCATACAGGGGTGCCTGAAATAAACTGATTACCAGCGTCATTTAAACCCAGAGAGTGCCTATTCATGAATACACACATTTTGTCTGTTACAAAGTAAAACAAGTGATTCATCAGAAGGGAACAAGGAACTTTGTCTTAAAAATTTTTTAAGCATTACTCAAAGTAAGGAGCTTAAGGGCCGGGGCTACTGACCTCTGTTAACCAAGAACACACTCCACCATCCACCATTCACAGAAGTTATCAGTCTAAATCCACATGCTGCTTCCAGCATTTCTGTGGGCAACTCATTGCTTCCAATGTCTCTGCTTCCTGCTGTGGTCCTAGATCTAATCATCACATCTTCCACATGCACATATTGAACTGTGTCAGGAGCATAACCCGGTCACTGGGAGATAAAATAAAGAGAATGGTTTAAAATCACGTCAGCATGTCCACTATTCCTCGTAAATACTGATTGCCTAGGCTGTTCAAAGACATAGGCAGTCTAAAGTATAGTAAATCTAATCACATTGTTTATACAAGCTGAGTACATGGTGTAAGAATACAATGAATTCTAGTTTTAAATGGCTTTGAAGCATATGGTTAATTCAGTTACTGGATCAAGGCAAGAGTTTTTCAGAAAAGGCTGCTCACAAAGGTATTCCCAGAAAAGTTATCTGTGAGGTCCATAGGAAGTATCCCCACAACATTCTGCTCGCTGACTGTTCTCAGTCAGGGAGCAGAAAGAGATGAATACTGCTTCTCAATATATCCTTTTCCTTTTTATTCTGTCAGAATCTCAGCAATGGTGCTGCCCAAAGTTAGAGAGGAACTTCCTAAAGTTTCTTCCTAAGTATATCACACTTTCCAAGTTTGTCAGTGTCTGGGATATTTAGGCTCTGGCTTGGGTTTAAACCTGTAAGACAAATGTGAACTTGACAGTTATAAAGCACCCAAGACACTCTGTATTTCATGGAAGTGACAAAGTAAAAGTCCTACAAGCTATATTTTCCTTAAACTAGAGGAAGAGCTTTCTAGATTTAAGGTGTGAATGAGGTGGAAGCAAATATTTTCCTGCCTACAAAATACTCAGTAATTGTCAAATAAATATTATATGAACAAGTGACATTTGAGATATGATAACAGTGATTGAAATGGTTGCATTTCATTTAGGAAGGAAGGATTTATTTGGCCCGTGGTTAAAGGATAATTTGCATCAAAATAGCAAGGATGGCTATTGATTGTGGCAGCAGAAGTGTGAGGCTGCTTAATCTCTTCACAGTCAGTATCAGAGAAATGGGGATGCCAACTCTCACCAGGATTTCTCCTTTTCTTGTTTTCATTCAGTCTTGGCCCTAACCCTTGAGATTGCACCACTCACAGTGCACATTAAGTGTGGTTCTTTCTCCTCAGGTAGTCCTCTAGGGAAAAGCCCTCACAGTCACACTTAATGTTGTTAAGTTGTTAGCTGGGGGACTCTAAATAGTCAACCTGACAGTAATGCACCCAAACAACACACATTTCTACTTTTCAGGTGTCCTGTTGATTTTATCACCCAAACACTTTGGACCTTGCCAAGGAATTTTAGCTTCCTCACTCATGTCATATGGAATTAGCAATGGTACTAATGAACTTTGGCACTGCCTTTTGGCTACATGCAGCCCTGCAGGATAGAATATATCATATCCCCTTATGTGTGAGCACCATATGCTTCATTTAAACTACACATTTTCATCTGCGTAGTTTACAAATAGCATTAATTCATAGATAAATAGAGCATGATAAATTTTTCTCATAATCTTCTGGTTCCATACTAACATTCTCAAAACCAGGGGTAGAAACACAGGCACTAAACTAACGATGCATACAGACCACACGAAGTAACCAAGCCCAAGAGAGAGGATGGGAATCCTAATGGTTAGCATCAACATGTTATATCTGAAGCAAGATTTTTGTATTTTTTTCAAAGAAAGCAATGATTGCATTATCTTAGAGCTATATTTACTATAGAAAAGAAAGTAAAGGTTGATCCTAATGTGTTATCTCTGAGTAACGTTAGAAAGGAGTTCCCACTTACCAAATACAAGGAGACTGGAAAAATCACATTGGGTGAAGAATGGGGACAAGATGTGCCATATTAGACAAATACAGCTTATTTCTGCTCCACATTAGATACCTATAGAAGAAGGGGGGAAAGGGAGGAAAAAGACCCATCAGGGTTCAGAGCACACTACAGATGAAGTGGTAAACATGTGCCTAACAGTGCACCTAGCAACCTGTTGGCAACCTGGTAACCCACCTACATTATACTACATGAATATTGCATGGAGTAAAGCAGGGGCACAGGGAAAGAAAAAAAATCAGAATAAGAACTTTCTATTAAGATGGCAGGATAGGAGCTGTACCAAAGAAGATAACAAACATACTCTTCTACTAAAAGTTGAAGGTGTTCAATTATTACAGTTTTCCACAACCTCACCAGGCCCCATATGCCTGCACCAAGAACATCACTGGACATCTAAAATTTGGAGCTGAAATACGAGATGTTGCTGACTTGAGCTCCCACATAGAATTAGGATTCTCACTAGCTACTAACTGCTGGGCCAATGGAAATCAGATTCTGAACAGTAAGCCTCTAACCTGAGAACCAAGAGCACCAATTTTATGATTTCTCAAGCTTAAAGCCACAAATCTCTAGTTCTTATGGTTTGGTGATTTAAGCCTCCAACTCTGCCATGCCTACTCATAAGTCTTCAGCTTTCCAGGGTTCAGGAACACAAATTTCCACTAAATTAGATCAAAGAACCATAGTCAGCTTATTGCTACCATATCTCTGGGCAAGTTTTCATGGAGTCCTTGAAGTGTCCTCAATATCCTTTCAAATTTGGATGAAGGAAGCCATGTTCATAAAATTCTTCTGTCTTCACAATCACAACTGTCTCACACAGTTGCCACCAAGGGTTATAAATAAATATCCAAAGCAGTGTATATTGCTCCAAGGAGCTGGCTGGTTGGGGGCCACTGAACTGAAATTCAGAATCCCAAATTAGGGGCAGGAAGGATGTATCAGTTACTTTACTCCTTGCTCTGACCAAAGACCTGGAAAGGCACAGATTTTAAAAGAAGGATTGATTTTGGTGTACAATTCCAGGTGGGGTCATCTATCATGGCAGAGTGGGCATGGCAGCATGAGAGGGAATTTGGTTGTTCACATTGCATCCACATCCAGATGAGAAAGAGAACAAGAACAGGATGTAAGGCCATCTTATAAAACCTCAAGATCCATCCACAGTGATGCATGTGTTTCCACCTCCTCCCCAAACTGTACCATTGGGTAGGGTCAAGTACTCAAACCCCTGAGAGTATGGGGAACATTTTACATTTAATCCAAAACAGCGAGAAATACTGATTTTGTTTTTATTTCTTTGTGTGGGAACAAACTATAAGAAAAACTGTGGGAATGAACTATCATAATGAACTATGGGAAAGAACTGTGGGAATATTTCTTAGGGTCTTAAAACTTTCTGAGGTTATTTTGTGAGATGCTAAATTCCTTACGTGTAACTTATCCTTAAATTAATCTTGCAACTATATAATCTGCCCCCTTAAAGCAATGTGACTAGGTTTTAAGGGCTTTTTGCACATTCTTTTTACATTTATTCATGAAAGGAATTTTTTATAATCTTTCCCTCTGTTTTGAGAATTCTCAAATTGAAGGGTTCTGCAATGACCACATCTTAACCAAGGTTCATCAGTTTAAATTATCCTTGATAGCTCTGGGATTACAGGTGCAAGCCATCACACCCTGCAGTGTGAGCTGACTACAACCTGGAGTATAGAAGGATTAACAGTCTTTTGTTGATTTTCAAGCCTTGGAGTTGGATGAAGAGGAATCAGATAGAAGAAATTAGATTGGAGCAGAATAAGTGTGGATTGACTAGAAACAAGGGGAGATAAATTTTAGGGAGCAAATCTCCAGCCTCCCTCCAGCGATTCTTGGGTGCACTTCTCCCTGACACCCTCCCACATACACAGGCAGACATGCTTCTCCGGCAAACTGAACTAGCTTGGTTCCGAGAGCCCACTCAGGACTGCAGCTGCCAGGTGGGGCCAGGCCTCAGGCACCTGGGAACCTCTGCCAGTGCAGGAAAGGCAGAGGCCCTGCCAGGAGGGCACAGGCAGTGGGCAACAGGGACCAAGCACCACTGACAGGAGGGCACAGTCAAGTGGGAAAACACTGGGCTCTATAGTTCGGGGTGCTGGGACTGTTTCTACTGCAGCATACCAACTGGGAACAGGGGCCTATGTGGTGGCTCTAAGACTAAACAGTCACAGACAGAGGGATCCAGACAGGTAAAGATCTAAGCCTCTCTGGGGACAGAACACCCCAACAGGAAAGACCTCTGTTTAAGATCAAACCTGGTGATCTTTGCACTGGAAGAAAAGCGGGCTGAACAGCACTCCCCAGGGTGCCTGAGTCCCACTCCCCTACCTGGACATGGGCAGAAACCAACGGAAAAAACCCACAGAATTCAAAGACGGAACTCCCCAATTCAGGGCCCCTAGTCAGATTATGGAACAGGAAAGTTGCAAGGAAGTGGAGACAACAAATATACAATCCCAAAGAGAGAAAAATATGACTCCTGACCACAACTGCAATGTAAATATGAAGCAGTTAATGGCTGATATGGAAATTATGAGAAAAGACATGAATGAGATGAAGTTTTCTAACTCAAGCATAGACTCCAGACTGAATTTAGTGGAGAGAAAAATGAATAAATTCAGAAATACATTAAGTGAATTGAAGATTAATCAACTAAGAGAGGAGCTGGAGAATAAATTGATTAAATTTGATGAGGACTTAAAAAAACTTAAAAATAATTATCAGGAATCCCAAGCAAAAACAAAAATAGATTGGAAATTGGATCTCACCAAAGAATTGGAGACTATAAACAAAATTATAGCAGAAACAAATAATGAAAAGGAGATGTTAAAAACCTCCATTGAATCAATCAGTCCCAGAGTTGACAATCTGGAGGACAGACTCTCAGAAGTTGAAGACAAATCAGAAGGAATTAATAAGGATGTCATAGGTTTCAATAAATTCAAGTAATCAAGTGAGCAAAATTTGAGGGATCTATGGGATACCATAAAGAGGCCCAATATTAGAATCATGGAGAATCCCAAAGGGAGAAGAAGCCCAGGCTAAGGGCATAGGAAATATCTTCAACAGAATTATTCAAGAAAACTTTCCCAATCTAACAAGAGAAAGACCACTCAATGTTCAAGGGGCCCAGAGGACTCCAAACAGACAGGACATGAAGAGGAATTCTCCAAGACACATTTTAATTAAGATGCCTAACATAGAAAGCAAAGAGAAAATACTCAAAGCTTCTAGAGGAAAGCAAACCATAACTTATAAAGGAAAAAGCATCAGACTTACCTCAGACTTCTCATTAGAAATCATGAAAGTCAGAAGGGCTTGGAATAATGCTTTTCAGGGCCTAAAGAATTATGGCTTTCAACCTAGACTACTGTACCCAGCAAAGCTATCCCTCGTATTAGATGGAGAAGTGAAAGTGTTCCATGAAGTAAACCAGCTCTATGACTATGTGAAAAAAAGCCAAAATTTCAGAAGATCCTGCACGAGATATCCCACACAGAAGAAACAAGAAATCTACCTCAGAAGAGTACCAGAGATCAAACACAACAATCACAGTTAGTGCACTTATAACAGCAGCACAACAACAACCCCCCTTACCCCTTCATCATGGCAGGGCTTAAAGCAAATCTCACAGTTATATCTCTGAATATAAATGGACTTAACTCCCCTATAAAAAGACACAGACTTGCAGGGTGGATCAGAAAAATGGACCCTTCCATCTGCTGCCTTCAGGAAACGCACTTTACTTCTAAAGACAGCAATCCTCTTAGAGTAAAAGGATGGAAAACAGTTTATCAGGCATGTGGAAGTAAAAAGCAAGTAGGTGTGGCTACATTAATCTCTGACAAAATAGACCTGACACCAAAATCAATTAAAAAGGATAATGATGGTCATTTCTAACTTATCAAAGGAATGATCTAGCAGGAAGATATCACCATCATTAATATATATGCACCAAATTTGGGTGCAACACAGTTCATAAAGGAAACCCTACTCAAAAATAAAGCAGAAATAGACTATAATTCCATCATAGTAGGAGACTTTAATACACCTCTATCAGCTCTAGACAGATCAACAAAACAGAAGATCAGCAGGGACATAACGGAGCTTAATGACACCATTGACCAGCTGGGGATAACAGATATTTGCAGAATGTTCCACCCCAAAGACACAGAATATACATTCTTCTCAGCAGTGCATGGAACTTTTTCTAAAATTGATCACATCTTATGTCACAAATCCTCCCTAAACAAATTCAGGAAGATCAATGTAGTTCCTTGCATCATATCAGACCACAGTGCATTAAATGTAGAAGTTAACAATGGAGCAGGATCCAGAAAATACACAAAGTACTGGCGCCTGAATAATGCGCTCCTAAAAAATGATTGGGTCATCCAAGAAATAAAACAGGAAATTCAGAATTAATAAATGATTACGATAACACATCATATCAGAACATATGGGACACAATGAAGGCAGTCCTGAGGGGAAAGTTCATCACGCTAAATGCCTTCATATCAAGGACAGAGAGTTCTCAAATCAATCACCTAACCGCCCGCCTAAGATCATTGAAACAGATGGAAAAAGCTAACCCGAGGAGATCAAGACGAAAGGAAATAATTAAAATCAGAGCTGAGATTAATGAATTGGATATAAAGAAAACAATTTTAAAAATAGATAAGTCAAAGAGTTGGTTCTTTGAAAAAGTTAATAAGATCAACAAACCCCTGGCCAATCTAATCAAACTAAGAAATGAGAAAGCCCAAATCAACAAAATCAGAAAGGACAATGGTGAGATCACAACAGATCCTGAAGACATTGGAAAAATCATCAGGTCATACTTTTAAAACCTCTACTCCACAAAATTAGAGAATCTGGAAGAAATGGATAAGTTTTTGGACACGTACAATTGCCAAAGCTTAACCCAGAGCAGATAAAAGCACTAAATAAACCTATCACATCCACAGAGATTGAAGATGTAATCAAAAACCTCCCCAAAAGAAAAAGCCCAGGACCAGATGGTTTCTCAGCTGAATTCTACCAAGCCTTCACCACAAAGCTGAAACCACTCTTTCTGAAGCTAGTTATAAGCATAGAAAAAGAGGGAAGGATTCCAAACAGCTTCTATGAAGCTACCATTGCCCTAATCCCCAAACCAGGCAAGGATGCAACAAGAAAAGAGAACTATAGACCCATATCTCTGATGAACTTAGATGCAAAAATCCTGAACAAAGTCCTAGCAAACTAGATACAACACTACATCAAAAAATATTATCCACCCTGACCAAGTTGGCTTTATCCCAGAGATGCAGGGATCAATATATGCAAGTCGATAAATGTAATACATCACATTAATCGGTTCAAACACAAAAACCACATGGTTATCTCAATAGATGCGGAGAAGGCTTTTGACAAATTTCAACACCTCTTCATGTTCGAAGCTCTTGAAAGAATAGGCATAGATGGCCTATTCCTCAATTTAATAAAGACAATTTACAAAACTCCTAAAACACAGATCATTCTCAATGGGGAATGACTCAAGGAGTCCCCACTCAACTTAGGAACAAGATAAGGCTGCCCACTCTCACCACTGTTCTTTAACATATTACTTGAAGTTGTAGCCCAAGCGATTAGACAAGAGAAGGGCATAAAAGGGATACAAATCGGAAAGGAAGAAATTAAACTATCCCTCTTTGCAGATGGCATGATCCTTTATATATCACACCCAAAGAGTAGTATCAGTAACCTCTTGAAGGTGATTAATGCCTTCAGCAATGTGGCAGGATACAAAATTAACACACAAAAATCAGTAACTTTTCTATATGCAGAAGACAAGCAGACAGAAAAAGACATCAGAGAGACTGTCCCATTTTCTATAGCCTCAAAGAAAATCAAATACCTTGGAATATCACTAACCAAGTTTATAAAGGACTTATATGAGGAAAATATTGAAACACTCAAGAAGGAAATAGAGGAGGATGTGAGAAGATGGAAAGATATTGCATGCTCATGGATAGGGAGAATCAATATAGTAAAAATGGCAATCCTGCCAAAAGTGATTTACAGATTCAATGCTATGCCGATAAAAATCCCAACCTCTTTCTCCACAGACATAGAAAAATAATCTCTAAATTTATTTGGAAGGGCAAAAGATGTCAGATAGCCAAAACTATTCTAAGTAAAAAATCCTACTCAGGAGGTATCACCATGCCTGACTTCAAAACATACTATAAAGCCATAGTAACTAAAACAGCATGGTACTGGCATAAAAACAGAAAGACAGATCAATGGAACAGAATTGAAAGCCCAGCTTTAAATGGAAGTAACTTCAGTTATTTGGTCTTTGACAAGGGGGCCAACAATGTGTGCTCGGCCAAAGATAGCATCTTCAACAAATGGTGCTGGAGGAATAGGATAAACAAGTGTAAAAAAAATGAAAGAAGACCCACTCCTTACATGATGCACAAAAATCAACTCCAAATGGATCATAGACCTTAATATAAATCCGGTAACCCTGAACACCCTGGAAGAAAAAATAGGAGGAACTCTATATGAAATAGGAGTTGGAAAAAATTTCCTGAGCAAATCTCCAGCAGCCCAGGAAATATGAGACAAACACTTAACCAATGCGACCTGATCAGGCTCAAAAGCTTCTGTACAGACAAACCATACTCAGAGCCAATAGACCCCCTTCTAATTGGGAAATGATTTTTGCCAGCTACAACTCAGACAGAGGCCTAATTTCCAAAACCTACAGAGAACTCGAAAAAATTAATAACAAAAACCCAAAATGCCCCCCTCACAAAATGGGGCACTGATCTCAACAGAGAATTCACGGAGGAGGAAACACAAATGGCCTTGACTCGTTTAAGAAAGTGCTCAGCATCCTTAAGCATCAGGGAAATGCAAATCAAAACCACAATGAGATACCATCTTACCCCTGTCAGAATGGCAATCATAAAGAAAACCAACAACAATCATTGCTAGCGAGGATGCGGGAAAAAGGAACCCTCATTCACTGCTGGTGGGATTGCAAACTTGTTCCACCATTATGGAAAGCAGTGTGGAGACTCCTAGACAGAATGGCCATAGAACTACCAATAGACCCAGCTATCCCTCTACTAGGCATCTACCCACATGATGCCACAACTTGATGCAGAAAATTTTGTACAACTATATTTATAGCAGCTCAATTCATAATAGCCAAGAATTGGAATCAACCCAAATGCCCATCCATGGAGGAATGGACAGCGAAACTGTGGTATATTTACAGGATGGAATTATACTCAGCTGAAAGGAAAAATGACATATCAAAATTTATGAAAAAATGGTCTGACTTTGAGCAGATCTTACTAAGCGAACACTCAAAAGAACAGAGAATGGAACGCCGCATACTCTCACTCATATGTGGTCCTTAGCCAAGATAACTGTTTTCTTTATCCAGACTAGTAGAAAGAACTGAGAAGGTATAAGAGTGGGGTAAGGGAAGGGGGGAGGAAAATGGCTCAAACATGAAGCCAAACCAAATTAGGTTCAAAAACATAAAATTCTCGCAAGCATACTATAACCTAAAGAGTAAGTAGTGGGTATCAACTGGTAAGAGGGGCCATGAGTAGTAGGGGCGAATGTCTGAGTCTGTGAACAATTGAGCAGTCTGACAGCCCCAGGTTCTGGCCACTGGTTCCTTCCCTCACTGAGCTGTTGACCAACGTGACCCATGAGGTTCCAAAAACAAGACAGAATTCTGTCAAGGCTCTTGAATGCCCTCCCCAGGCCTGAGGCAAAACCCTGTTGCTGAAGAAACCACAGAATACCATCGTTCAGCATGTAGAGCCCCTTTGAGGTCTGGAATGGTAACCAGCCCCCAGATGGCAGTTAGTGCAGTGCTAGAAGGCACTGCACAAGCTGCCAGGAGAAGTTGAACAACAATAGCTGGAGTAAACAGACCACTGGCATGAAACACCATGCCATGAGTAGGCTGACCACACCTCCTACTGGGAGAGAAAAGCAAACCAAGAAAGGAGCACTTGTGCAATGGAGGAGCCTGGGCTTGAGGAAGACAATCAACAGCGATTAAATTTGGCCAAATATTCCACTCAGTGAGGGGGAACCCCTGATTGGCACTGGGGATTCAGGGCAATATGCACCAGATCCCATACTCTTGGGCTCCCAAGAAAAGATGCACTATGCGAGTGACTGCCGGGGAGGCTACTAAAAATAGAAGCTAGGTAATCCAGAATGGTGTATATTTGTTAACTGATACTGATCTCCTTCTCTGATGGAGATTGTGTTTGTATTTTTCAGGATACACCGAGAGAGTTGTGGCCCAAATAAGCCTACCAACCGACTGCAGACAGAAAGCTGAAATCCTGGCAAGAGATGAGCCACCACAGTCATACGGTGGAGGATCCTTATGGAACCCCGCTGAGAATGATTGGATGAACAAGGGACCCATAGCCATAGCCATTCAATCAACAAAGGATAAGCCAGTGAGGCAGAAACCAATGAATCTAGACACAAAAACCTCTAAGCTCACAACATTAAAGCAGCCTTAATACTCACCCACCAGGACTCAGGGAACTTAGCAGAAGAGGGGGCGGAAAGATTGAGAGAGCCGTGGTGGGGGAGAATATCAGAGACTTGGCAACCCTCAGTAACAACACACTTGGGTCATGAGAACCCGGCTGAAGACTGGGCTCTCCATGGTCCCCTACCACAAAGACTGATCCAGACGGCCCACGGAGGAGGATATCCAGCTGACTGGGGATGGGGAGGGAGGGCAATGAGGAATCGGGGATAACAACTCATTGTTGGCCCACTAAACGATGTAACTCATTATGGACAATAAAAAAGAAATAATAAAAATAATCACTGTAAAACAAGTATATATATGTATATATATATATATATAAAACAAGTATATATATATATATGTGTGTGTGTGTATACATATATATATATATATATATATATATATATAGAGAGAGAGAGAGAGAGAGAGAGAGTCTACTGTGGACATGCAATAATTATAGTAATATGTTAACAAGAATAATTTAGTCATTTATGGAACATGGCATTTTAACTTGTGGCAAAGTGAGCATAAACAGTAACAACCCACAGTAGATACATGACCACCTGACCCTTCCCATGACAGCACCCCTGCGCTGAAGTTCAGTACATGGCCTGAGCCCCTATTGAGAGACCTGTGACCCACTCTCGGCTGAGGACTCAGCACAGAAATAAAAACCCCTGTTCTCTTCCTGCTCCTTTTCCACCACCCACACTATGACCACCCCCCCACCTCCAATGTGTCTGCTGTGGATTCTGCACCTCCCCTAAGTTTCTACTCCAACCAATCGAACACCAGGGGCCACTTAGCTTTCTTGGATTCCATGTTGTTGAGGTTTCTGCCCTCATGATGATACCTTCAGGGATCACATGTAATCAATCCAGTGTTGAGCAAAATAATGTTCTAAGATAATGAAATGGCCAAGTTGATGTAGGTAAGTTTTAATTATATATTTCATTGATGTTAGAAATTTAGCTCACGGAGTGAGAAAGTTAATTTTTTAAATTTACATTTATCCAGTACCATGTCCTTTACATTAACCATGTGATATGATAAATATGAGAATACATTGGGCTCAGAGCCACTGCTCCAAGCTGAGGAATGTACAGTGGATGGCTCTTCGGAAACTTCTTCAGATTCTACTCCCAGGTAGGTGATATAAAAATGAACAAAGTGGTGAAACTGAGAATTCCAGATCCAGAGACCATGGAATTCCAAGTAGATTCTAGAATTGGTGACAACATTATGGCTTCATGATAATAAAGCCTCACTATAAACCAGTGCATGCTGGGTGACACACTAGGCTGTGCTCACTGATGCAGGTTTAAAGGTCAGACTCCTGGAATCTATGACTCCTGTCACACTGGCCCCTCCACACCATGGAGCCAGAATCAGAGCAGCAGAACACTGATGGACAGAGCTCTGTGTCCTGGGTCTACACTAACTCCTACACACAGACAAGGACCAAACACTGCTCAGGGCTTGAGGGTCGGGCAGAGGTTGGGGCAGCAAGTGGAACAGCAGTGTGGGTTGCTCAGCTGGGCTTTTGGCTTCTGAAGAGTGGGTATCTGGTGTCATGAGTGTACCCTACCATGCTATGAGGAAATATGATGAGTTGTAACCCCGAAGAAATAAATTTTACCCAGAATACATTGATTTTTTTTACTGTGGATGTCTTTTATATTCTTTATGCTTTAAAAATAATTTTTAAAAAGATGTGTGTGTCTGAAATCTGCTAATTCTACAGCTCAGGATTGTTCCTTTGGTATTTAGTTCTCGGGCATGTGGCCATATGAAGTGCAGAACACACCCCATATCTTCCCTGGTCTCTTTAGTCTTACATCTGCATAGAGTTTTTCTAAGTGCAATATTGCCATTTGTTAGCTTGTAATTTTAGAAACTCATCTCATAAGCTTCATGGACCTTGCTTTCTCTGCCTAATGTCACTGCAATATCATGAAGCATCATCTTCTTCTATCAATGTGCACTTATTCACACATGACAGCTGTATCATGCCCTTGGAAATTAAAATTATGCTAAAAGTTGATGAATGCAAATATACCTTTATTATTGTTGTTAGAAAATATGGTTTGTTTCACTCAATGCAAGGCACATAAATATTTTCCATAGCTGAAAAAGTGTCGATGCGCACCAAAGTTAAACTATTTCTGAAGACACAACATGTTTCAGTTGCAAGACACTGAGAAATAAAGCTAGGAACTGAGCTGGAAGCCTCTTCTCTGCTGGCCAGCTTGCCTCACTGCTGGAATTTTCCATGTAGCCAGCTGAGAGAGAAATTCATCAACTGTCGTAAGTTGTTGTAGAATCTGTAAACTGTATCACTGGCCACTAGGCAAGATGAGCCCCCCTGTACAATAGTGGCAAGACTGTTATAGATGATAATCAACTGCTCTCTAATTAGATTTGAAGCCCACTCCACATGACAGAATTTATGCCTGGTTTAAAGCCTACCACTGTGAAGGTCATGGGCCCTAGGACAGGGTGGGCATGCATGGGAGGAAGTCATTACTTTTGCTTGGCAAAATGGATATGTTCTACTCACCAAATTATCCTCTAAGTATTTCTGTTGATGGCCATCAATTTGAAGTTGCTTTTTTTCCTGATGGTGATAACTTCTGAGGAGACTCAAAACTCATCAAAGTGCTGAGAATAAGTGACAGTTGAGTGTTGAGTACTAGGTCAGATATGTCTATCATACCTGACAATTTCAGGGAACATTGCATAAGAAGTATTAGAAAGAAGGTAAAAACTGAACAATGGGAAAAGAGTGCCTTGAAACAATGTCTTCCAGACATGACGTCGCTGTTGCATTCATGACCTCATAGCACTTATCACTACCTGATGCATCA
>PVHP010023208.1:0-27677 GCA_004024765.1 Zapus hudsonius
AAGATGATTGGCAATAGCTGGAGTAAACAGACCATTGGCATGAAACATAGTCTGCGGCCATGAATAGGCTGAATACAGTTCCTACTGGGAGAGAACAGCAAACCAAGAAAGGAGCAATTGTGCAATGAAGGAACCTGGGCCTGGGGGAGTCAATCAACAGCCATTAAATTTGGCCAAATATTCCACTCAGTGAGGGGGAACCCTTGATTAGAAATGGGGATTTAGGGCTATATGCACCAGTTCCCATACTCTTGGGGTCCCAAGAAAAGATATACTATGCGAATGTCTGACAGGAAGGCTACTAAAAATAGAAACTAGGTAATCCAGAATGGTGTATATTTGTTAACCTATACTGTTCTCACTCTCCAATGGAGATTATGTCTGTATTTTTCAGGAGATAGCGAGTGAGCTGTGGCCCATATAACCCTACCACCCGACAGCAGGCCAAAAGATGAGACCATGGCAAGAGATGAGCCACCACAGTCATATTGTGGAGGATCCATATGGAACCCTGCAGAGAAGGACAGGATGAACAAGGGAACCACAGCCATTCAACCAACTCAGGATAAGCCAAATGTGTTTGTAATTTTCAGGATACAACGAGAGAGCTGTGGCCCATCTAACCCTACCAACCCACCGTAGGCTGATGGCTGAGATCCTGGCCAGAGAGGAGCCACCACAATCATATCGTGGAGGATCCATAGGGAACCCAGCAGACAATGACGGATGAGCAAGGGACCTATAACCACAGCCATTCAATCAACACAGGATAGGCCAATGAGACAGAAACCAAGGATTTTCGACACAAGGACCTCTAAGCTCACAACATTAAAGCAGCCTTAATACTCACCCACCATGACTCAGGGAACTGAGTGGAAGAGGGGGCGGAAAGATTGTGAGAGCCGTGGTGGGGGAGACTGTCCAGAGTCATGGCACCCTTCAGTAACAACACACTTGGGCCAGGAGGACCGGGCTGAGTACTAGGCTCTCCAGGATCCCTTGCCACAAGGACTAATACAGACAGCCCACGGAGGAGGATATCCAACTGCTCGGGGATGGGGAGGGGGGAAATTGGGGAATTGGGGATAACAACTTATTATTTGCCCACTAAATAATGTAACTCATTATGGACAATAAACATATTTAAGAAAGAAAGAAAGAAAGAAAGAAAGAAAGAAAGAAAGAAAGAAAGAAAGAAAGAAAGAAAGAAAGAAAGAAAGAAAGAAAGAAAGAAAGAAAGAAAGAAAGAAAGAGAGAGAGAGAAAGAGAGAAAGAGAGAAAGAGAGAGAGAAAGAAAGAAAGAGAGAAAGAAATAAAGAGAGAAAGAAAGAAAGAGAGAGAGAAAGAGAGAAAGAAGGGGAAGTAGGGTAAGGAAGAAAGGCACCTCTAATCATCATCATCATCATCCCTGTAGCACACAGAGCCCAGGGTGACCTGCATGTATAATGAAAAGAGAGCACAGCCACACAATGGTTTTTAGAGGCCATCCCTCAGCCCTGTTGTTACAGTTACATGCTCAATGCTGGAACAATGCCTGACCAAATGCACCATGTTGAAGGAGAGGATTTATTTCAGGGTTAGTCTTGAGGGTCAGTGTCATGGCAGGAAAAGCATGACTGAATTGAAGCCAGGGATCATCTTGTCACTTCAACTGGAAGGGTAACAGCAAGAATGAGCTAGCTAGCCCTGAACTCCCAGTGGGCTGAACTGATAAACTCCAAGGCCAAGGCTATCCCCCAGTGACACACATCCTCCAGCAAGCCTCCACCTCCCAAAAGCTCTACCTACTGGGGGATCAAGTATGATGTGCTCTCTCTCTCTCTCTCTCTCTCTCTCTCTCTCTCTCTCTCATACACACACACAGGCACGCACGCACATACAGCTATAGGTAACATTTCACATTCAAATTACCACACATGTCAAAATCAAAATCAAAAGGAAATGGTTTACCTAGTAGAAGGCATGGGGAAGGAAGCTGCCCTTCCCTAGAATGATGATCTTGCTACAATTTCGAGTATCTAGCTCTCAGCCTCATGTCTTACCCCAGAGAAAACCCTGAAGCTTTGTTTTTAGATGAAGGGACTCTCTAAATTTTATAGAGTTGAGGGAAATGTCCTCATATCCTCCTCTCTTATCCAAGTTCAGAGCTGACCAAAGCTCATCCATATTGTTTATTCTACTCAATGTATGAGCTGACTCTTGGATCATCAGCAAGTGGCCAACAGCTGAGCTACCTGGAAAGTCACATTTAATTTGTCTTTCACACCTTCCCTGATTGAAGAACTTTGCTTCCAGTCACCCACTAAGAAGATCTTGCTAAGTAGTCATTGATCAGAATAATTGAACAATCCTGTGTGCCTGGCCCTGGGTTACAATATTACACAATGCAAAGCCTCTGCCCTGGTGGGCATTCTTAAGAATAAATTCAGAGGAAATTATAAGGTCAGCTTTTTAAAAATCTAGTTTTGCCTAAGAATACATTTCAGTTGCTACTCAAATAAAGACAAAGAGACTAACCTAACCTATAATGATTCACTTGGGCCCCAGTTTCTACCTACCAACTTCATGTGGTACTATGAGCACCCCTCCTAAATTGCTCCATTTCAACCATGAATGAACGCCACACCAGGGTCCCCCTCTCTCAACCACAGGAACTCTTCACATAAGCCTGAACCCCTCTCAAGCTTCTCTTTGCCTAGTGAATGGCTGTGCTGCCTTTAGAGCCTCACATGGGTGTCTTCCTTCCAAAGGACTTCCTGACTTCCTTTTCATTTTACTTTAGTAAAACTTTACCTAAGTAATTAACTGTCTTACTCCTCCATTGACTATAAATTTCATAGATAAAATTTAAATTTGTTGATATCCTACTTTCTTAATTTAACCTTTTGCTGGCACAAAGAGGAGAAGGGATAAATGTGTGTTGAGTCCCTGAGTTAATGGAAGATAACTATGTCAAGTTGAAATCTAAGCACAAGAAGATGGAAAGACGTGGTGGGAGACAGACAGAAATTTCTCCATGATCACACTGGCTTTCATCCCTTTGCAGACTTTTTCCATTTCAGTAGAATTTAAAGAGCTAAGTTTCTTCAACTTGAGTTTACAGAAGCCATCTGGAGAGAAATGTGGGAGTTTTAACGTTATAGGACATTATCAAGACATGCAGAAAAACAGCTGCTGAGCTGAGGGGGGTAGGGAGTATCTTTGCTGCTGGTCTGGCATCTCCCCGTTGTGCTAGTAGATACTCAAGACATGTCAAGTCATTCTGATCGTGCTCAGTTTGCATTTTATAAAGCAAAACATGATCAGCTGCTTCCTAAAGTTTTAATCTCCAGTCTCATTGGGAGTATAATTTGGTTCACAGACAGCATCCAAGATGAGTTTTATGTGATAAAAGTTTTGTGTGGAAAGATGGTTTATAGACAAAGATAGCCTGCTAACAGAAACTTGAAAAGAAAGATAAAAAGACAAAGTATGTCATCCTTCAGACAGCACACCACTCCTTCAAGCTACTGGGAAAGGTATGCTCTCTCAGGACAGGTTCCAACCTCACCGATTCATTCTTACCCAGCTTGTCCTACCAATAAGGTTTGGCAGAGAGTCACTTCTTTGCAACACATTTTTACCCCATCACCAATGGGAATGTCTAAGTGCCACAGAGTGAATTGATGGTTAATGCCAATAGATTTTAGGGTTGTTTGTTATGCAGCAATGGGTGACTGACAAAAGGTGCTTTTCATTTTCACTTTACATTGGTTAGAACCCCAAGAACGATGTGAATGGTGACATCAAATAACTGGAATGTTCATCAAATTCTGAAACTAGCTAACTTTAAGCTTGAAATCTGTTTCATACACTGTGTGTAATATGGGTGTGTGAACATATAGTATTTATTATTTATAATATTAAATATTGAAATCAATGTAAATAGAATGAAGGAATGTCCAAGTTATTAACATTGAAGACTTTATATTTAGTAATAACATGTTAGAGTTACTATCATTAAATAACTATACAAATCAATACTATACATAAGAACACTGCACACTTGATACATGATGAAATGTTGGAATTATTAAAATCAAGGGAAAGGTGCATGCTTAGGAAAAGGGACTTAATTTGGCTTACAGCTCCAAACAGGTGAAATCCACCACAGCAAGGAAAGCAAGGAAGCAATGACAACGATGTCACGCAGACATGTCAGGAGGGAGGAAGCAACAAGTGGGGCCAGGCTGTAACCCTTCCAGGCTCATCCAACCTCCCAAAGCTTCCACAACCTTCCCAGACAACCAGGCACCAAATGTTCAAACACATTAGCCAATGGGGGTTAATGTACATCCAACTACCACCTAGAGACTGAGAGACCCTTCACATAACTGTGTGTGAAACCTGATAGACTTTTCCTTAAATTTTATGTTCAGTCTTTAGCATAGACACAGAGCTCATTAAGTCTCATGATGATATTTTTCATACATTTTTGTTTCCTCCCCTTCCTTGCTCCCACTTCCCCTGCCGCTCCCTCCCCAGTCTCTTTTCCACTCTTACGGTGACATTTTGTTTTCTCCCTTTATCCATACCTCTTCCACCATCCTGGTCTCCTATCAAGCTTCAGAGTCCATGTACTTCCTCACATCCTCTTATTTACATACATCCAAACATTCAAATTTATGATTTGCATAATGAGCAGGAATGCAGGATTTGTGTCAATCTTTCCCTGGATTACCTCACTTTTCCAGCTCCATCTATATTCCTGCACATTTCATAATTCCATTTGTCTTTGAGGCTGAATAGAATTCCATTGTGTATGTATGCTCAAATATTAAAGTTTTGAGGAAAATCTAACACCAACATGTCAAATTGCTCCATAAAATAGAAAAGGATGAACTACTACTAAACTCATTCTATGGAGCCAATATTTTCCTGATATCAATACCAGATAAAGACACAAGAAGAAAACTTCAGACATTTTGTTTTCAAGTGGAACTTAACTCTTCCTACCTGACGCTATGAAGTATGAAGTGTTGGAGGAGCACTGGAAAAAGAATAAAAAGCAAATGTATAATAGATTGCATAGCTTCAGCCTTGCGAGAGAAACAGGATGACTGGAAATGTCTTTTCTAAGCCACATCCAAAATGCTTCCACATGGCACTGTGTAGAGAATGAATGTACTTGGGACTGTACCTGGAAACGTATTGCAGGAAAACCAGAGCTTATCTCAAGCTTATCTCAAGTGGCTTGTAAGCCAGCTGCTTTGCTATAGGAATCTTTAAAACAAGAATGCTGGAGAGAAGCTGGAGAGATGGCTCATCGGTCAAGGTGCTTGCTTGTAAAACCTAATGACCTGATTTTGATTCCCTGGTACCCACATAATGCCAGATGCACAAAAAGGCACATACATCTGGAGTTCACTTTGAGTGGCTGCACATCCATTCTCCATCTGTCTGTCTCTGTGTGTCTGTCTCTCTCTCTGCTTGAAAATAAATAAATAAAATTTTAAAAAAAGAATGCTGGAGAAAATGTTCTAAAGAGAAATACAGTTTTTGAAGCCTGATGAGCTATGTTAGAACCACAACCAAGCAAAATTTTCCATAAACTAGACATATGGAGGTTTAATGGCATCTTATTCCACAGGTGGCCCTGGATAAGGTGACTCTTTGTGTCCTCTGCCTTTGACTATACAGGTTGCTCTGTCTACCTCTTGGACTTTAAGATGCTGTGAAGCATGGGGCCTTTCAACAAAGACCCATGTTTGAAAGGATTTTAGAAGGACATCCACATAGCAAGCCATTGGTCCTGTGAAGACCACCTTCAATTCCAACTTTTAGTATCAATACCAAGGAAAAAATGGATTTTTCAGAGGTGAGTGTATAAAACTATGAACCTGATATCTCCTCATCTCAAACACCCTGGAATATGAATCAATTTTTAAATGAAGTTCAAAGCACTAATGCTGGTTCAGTTGTATGAGCTCCACATGGGCACATTAATTCTAACTGCACTTTTGGCTCTGTTTGGGAAGCAATTTCCATTTTCAAACCTTGGAAAATATATCAGAACCCAGGAAAATATTTGCATTTAAATTACAGTGCATGCTTTTCATATCAATTACAATAAGAATAAAAGACAATTTTGATGAGATGACCAAAATAAAATTGACACAATACTATTTATACAGTTTGCTTCTAGACTCATAGAGCACAAGAAAAAAAGAAAATTTCCAGGACAAAAAGTTTACTTTAAGCACTATTAAAAATATTCAAAGTTACCTGTTGAAGAAGAGTAAGGTATGGAGCCATTGCAATGGGGTCATGCATGCCACAGAGGAAAGAAACTAGGTGCAACTCTAAGAACAACAGGGGCAAAAAAAAGCAATCAGTTCAATGGTCTGAAAATTAGTAAGAAAATATCAGAGGTACGAGGCATTCTGACTAAATTGGCTTAAGGGGATTTTTCTGAGGATGAGCAGTGTGATAAAACATTACTTCAGGTATCATGTAGGATTAAGAACTTCATCAGATATCACAGGATAGAAGGAGGGTGCCAAACTAATTTAGGGTTCTGGCTTAAATGGCATTTTATTAAAAAAAAAAGAAAGAAAGAAAAAAAGTACCCAAATGGGTCTAGAAGTTTCAGAATTTTGATTAAAGCTTTGCCAAGTGAAGAAACTTTGTCACCATATTCTGGAAATGAGGGATTTCTCTAAAGCATTTCTAGAACTTTATTACCTGAAAACATCAATTCCAGACACATGAGTAAGCAATAGTGACCAGGTGTTCACCTTTCATGACTCCTCAGAAGACATGGGAAGACAAAGGAAGAAAGAATGAAAAGAGACAGGATGGAAGATGGGAGAAAGGACTGTCCGTGATCAAATATAATGGAGAACTGATTTCTTCAGGTGGCTACTTCACTATGAATACTCTCTCCCATCTTTAAGAAATAAAACTAACTTCCTGGAGCTTTATTTGTTCTTCAATTTGTGACTCTATTCTTCCCTTTGACTCCAGCATTCGAAGCTATTCTTCATTTGTGTAAAGACTATGAACTGCTTTTCCTTATATGTTTCTATTTTGTGATTATGAAATTAATACATGCAAACCATAACAATTTAGTGTGCATATCCCCAAAGTGATCAACTTGTTTATATAAATGTACAGAGTTGTTTATTTTTAAATACATTTTTATTTATTTTATTTGTAAGCAGAGATACAGAAAGAAAGACAGGGAGAGTGAATATGGGTGTACCAGGGGCTCAAGCTACTGTAAACAAACTCTAAATGTATGCACCACTTTGTGCATCTGGCTTACGTGGGTGCTGAGAAATTGAACCCAGGTCCTTAGGCTCTGGAGGCAAGCACCTTAACTGCTGAGCCATCTCTCCAACCCCAAGTTGTTTATTTTTAAAGGAGCACTCCATACTGATTATTGTGATATGATTGATTATCAATTTACAGGATCTAGAATTACCTACCAGAGAAATAACTGGACATGTTGTTGAAAGTTTCTAGATTAGGTCAATTTAGGTGAGAAGACTTGCTGTAACTGTGGGTGGCACTGTTTCATAGGCAGGGATCCTGGACTGAATATAAAGGAATAAAAGAGCTGAGTACCTGTATTCATCACTCTCTGCTTCCTGACTGCAGTTGAACGTGACCAGTTGCTTCATGATGCTTCCACCTTACCCTCCCAAGCATAACGGGCTTAAACTATAACCCAAAATGAACACATTGTCCCTTTAGTTACTTCTTAGGTATCTTGTCACAGTAACAGGGAAAGTAATATATTCAATATCCTACAACTTTTCTTTTGTATTTAACAACATGTTGAAAATATCTTCTGAGAACAAATATAAAGATTAGTTTCTTTCTCCTTAATAGCTGCATTATATTCCATAGCATGGATGTGCTATATTTTATTCAACTCCTGAATTCCCTTGATGGGCATTCCAGTTACTTCCAGATTGCCACTATTCTAAACATATTGCAATAAAGCCACTCATACATATGTTTTCAAATATTCACACTTTTATCTCTGTTGCACAAATTCCCTGTTCAGCATTAAATTTTCTGTCCACTAATTTCCTGTCCGTTCTCTAGTGACATAGCTGTAGAGATGTCACTCTGCATCTTTTTTTTTAATCCTGAATTCTGGCAGGAAGCACACACTCATAGCAACACTAATCAAATAGGAACCAGATCCGACTACTTTAGTAAGTATCTGGTGACTGAATTCCCTGATTTAAAAAAAAGTAAGTGAATAAACTCAAGTTAGGCCAGGAAGCCTGAAGGAGGCTGGCAGAAACCAAACAGTTTGAGGGTTTACCCTACCTGCAAGCTAGAAAGTTAATACACTACTGCTTCATGGATGGTGGTAGAAAACACAAGACTCTATGTCCAAGAGAATTCTTTGACTGCTTGGTAAACAGTGTAATTAATCTGACTGGTCCAGTCATTCCACCTTCCCTCACACCCCCGTGGAGGCTGCCCACACAGTGGTGGCATCACACCTGAGGAGACTTGGGCTTTGGGTTTGCCAAGCTTTTATAATGGCTCTTCATCCTTCTGTCTATCCCAGAGAGAAACACAATCTTTATCTTCCAAGTGTTTTCACTCTACAAATATCCTGGGAAATTTAGTGAAGGTATCTCCTTGACAAATGTTCACACATACATGAAAGTTCCATTTAGAATTTTATTTCCACAGGGGTTTCCTGCTCTCATGCTCCAAATTCAAGGTGAGTGGTGAGACAAAAGCTGACCCGATTTATGACCTCAAGTAGTAGAAGATAGTGTCACTCACTTCTAGAAGTTACACTGGTCATATGTCAGCATCACCCTACAAATAACAAATACAAGAAAAGATCCCATTACATAGAATAAGAAAGCATAAGCTTTTGTCATACTAAGCATGACTTAGGTGCCCTGCCCCAACAAAGCCTAATTCCTGGAATCTGTGAATATCTTATTGAAAAACAGATATAAGCTAAATTCTGGCTGCCACTGTGAAAGAATACCTTTCTGTGTTTTAAACCATTCAGTTTGTGCCTATAGATATGGCAGTTCCAGGTAATTTTCACATTATCCAATTTAATTCTGGACTAAACATATAACTGCCTTTTCTCCCATAGCCTGGGCTTCCAGAACCCGGAATGATCAAGAGACTGTCTGGCCAGTTTCAAACCATTTCAACCCTGAAGACTGTATACTTATTCATGGGCTATGCTGTAAACTCTGAGATTTTTAAAACCCAGATTTTGGAATTTCTTTCTGTAGTTTGTATAGAACTATCATTGTTTGCTGAATCAGAATACCTTCTTTTTTTCTGTATAATCTTTCCTTTGCCACCTAGAAGTTTAGTATTTTTCCCCTCTAATATCTGCCTCCAGGTTTTGCCTTTTTCAATTTTTCATAGAAGGCAAGACAAGACGATGGTTCTCCATTGGCCTAAACAAATCCTACACATCGTTGTCTTCCCTGAAAAATATAATTCAGGGGAAGTTCCATTACAGTGAAAGAGGTCTGATCAGAGAGAGAAACCCATCACCAACACCACACACAGAACCGCAAACAGGCAGGAGAGGTCAAGGAGAGAACTTCTTCCCATTTATATAGGCTTGGGGTGGGATCTTGCAACCCTATCCCAGACTTAATGGCTTCCTGAATCTCTGGAATTTCCTTCCTGCACTGCCCACACAGGAAAGGATGTTTAGTTCTAGATTCTTTAAGCTTCTTTACATCCGGCCCCTTGCTGAGAGGCTGCCTTCCTATAAACATTCTCAGAAACACACCCAAGATAATTAAAAAAATCAAGTTGACAACAAAACCTAACCATCACAAGTCCACCCCTTGTCAACTTGACATCAAACCATATCTCCTTACATCATGCTTGTAACATATATTGGCACAGAGCAAACATTTCCAACTGCTTTGAGGCATAACAAGGAAAGACTGGGCCAATGCAAACTCAACAAACATCAGCAAACATCCACATCTGCAGTTTAAGTCCCATAGCACAGCCACTGACTGACAGTCTCCAGATTTTCTGATTCTGTCCCTCCAGCTTGGTTGAGTACCTGGGGAAACATTCATCCCAAGCCAACAGCATTCCATGGTAGCCCTTGCAAAGTCCTGGTATGTCTAAAACATCTTTGGATCTCCATTGAAAACCATGGTCCACCTTCCAATGGCTTCACTGGCCAAGCAGGGACTTCCCACCCTGTTCCAAATACCGCATCTCAGCAGTGGCTTCTGGAACTGTGTGCACTTCATGACCCACTCCATGCATACATTTCTCGTGCTTCCAAAAGCAACACCAGAAATACAGGACACAGCCATGTTGTTAATTCAGGGACAAAATAAAAGTGACTTTGTAGAGCAAATTCCTTTCTTTCAGAGATTTCTTTTCCAAAGAGTTTGCACAGTCCATCTTTCTGTCCTTCCTGGGTGGAAACACCTCAAGCATCTCTCCATTGTTTCAATGTAAAGTTATTGGGCCATAATCAAAAGCCAGTCTCTGCCAATAAGTTAAACTTGCTTTGACATTTTTCAAACTTCAAATCTTGAATTCTCAGCCCTATATCCATAGACAAGCACACAGTCCATTATTTAATTTAACATTGTCAAACTCTCTGGACATGGCAGTAGGATGCATCCACACCTTGACCCAGGCACACACTTCTATTAAGGTTTTCTGCAGTCTTTACTTTCCTGTAGAAAGTTCACAAGCCAAGCCTCCAAATGCAATTCTCTCTGCACTGAGCATTTCCAAATTCTCACCAGAATAGTATATAAAACTTAGTTTACCACTCTGGAAGGCATCTTCAGCTGCAAGTATCAAGTCCATGTCCATTCCTCCAGCACACAAGTTCCAGTAGATCAAAATCCACATGGTCAGATTCATCTCAGCGAATCACCCCACTCCTGGTACCAAATCTGTCATAGTGAGTCACATACCACTGGGATGAATCTTCAAATCAGGCACAATTTGGGGGAGGAAAGTATTTATTTGTAGCTATAGATATAGGGGAATTTCCAGAATGCAAAAGAGGTTGCTCTCCCTGCTGAGAGGCTGCCTTCCTGTAAACATCCTCAGAGACCCACCCAAGATAATTAAAAAGATCAAGTTAACAACAAAACTTAACCATCATAGAAGGCAACCCTGAGGTGATCACCTACAAGTAGCTTATTCCATCCTCTTGGCTGAAAGCAGAGGGCAGAGAAGATGCACCTAGAGCCTGGCCAGGAGGTGAGAGCTGGACTTGCAGAGCTGAGGTCTCACACCTCAGGGAAAGATAGAATTACAAAGGAGCACAATAAATGGCTTTTTTTCTCCCCTACCCCCTCTGCATTCCCCCAATTCATATCATTGGTTAAGCCTAACTGGAAGATAGTAAGAGAGTCTGAGAACTATTATTGGGAGGGGTAAGGCCCTGTGACACAAAGAAGAACTATGGAAGGGCTGGGGATGGATCAGACATCACACAGGATTTGAGGTTCTCAGGTTCCCTTCAAATGCCCTTCTCCTGTCTTAGGACCAGTATCCAGACACCTGCCAGGGCTTCCTTTTCTCATGCTGTGCATATCAGAGCTTACTGAGCACCCTTCCCAGACCACCTCCAGGTTTGCCTTGCTTTACTCTGAAGAACTCACAAGCCTTCAGCTTTGGTAACTACCTTGTTATCTAACTTGGAAGACACTTAGTAAGACAACCCTTCCCTGCAGGCATGGCCTATAGGTTTCTTCAGCCAAGACTGAAATTTGTCAGATGTGGAAACAGTCCCAGCACCATGTTGTTCTCTGCACAAAGCCAGCCAAGTGTCAATCAGAAGCTAGCCTTTGGTGACTACCCATGAGTACCCAAAATAAAAACTAATGTTTTCTTTCCCTCCCTAGGGAATATCAGAAAAAATAAAATAGAGGCGCAACCATTTGCATTTGATGAATAGCTTATTTACTTTTGAAACTAGATTAGGATCTGGACCGTGATGAATCTATTAATTTTGCATTAAAATTGGGCTCATCCATATCTTCAGAATTGTTTCAAACTGCTTATCACAATTTTGTGCTAAACTTTGACCTTATATCTTACAGTGAATAGCACTGATGGATCCTCAAGCAGCAAATGCCACATTAATCACTTTACATCGATGAAACAATGAACCGAGAACTAGAAAGTGGAGATGATTATTTTTCTAAATTCTATTGAGTCAGAAATCAAAAAGCTTATTAGCAGGTATTTTCAAATTTCAGACATAAATGATATAATTCAATATCTATTTCTAAGGAGAAAAATAATCTACTTAGTGGTTTTTCTTGCCTTAATGAACAGCAAAAATCAATTCCCTCCTAAATGGCCCCTCTATCTCATGGAATGCTTGCATTCTAACAATAGCCTTCCAAGTGCAGACTGCTTCTTCAAATGACGTCTTCATAGCTTTCCAATTTTTAAGTACATTTGAGGTTTTTGAAATACAAAGTCCTTCACAGGTGCATTGGAATTGTGCCTAAGTAGAAAAAGAACTTGGAAAAGAGTCACCAGACTACATGATCATCAACAAAATTGTAGAAAGGCTAGTCACTGAAAAGGGGAGAAACACTGAAATGGAGGCAGCCACCTCCAAATGTAAGAAATTAATGTCAAATAATCTCTTGGCTCCTAGATGATGTTTTTGGAAGCTCACTTTTGGAAGGCAATTATTTGATGGCATTCATATCACTTAATAAACTTATAATTTTGGTATTTTAAACTCTAAAACAGCTAACAAATTCACTCTTTCCATTGTTTTGTTTGGTTCTAACAAAGGCAAATTTACTAGGAATGCTGCTGGTTCTCCCTAAGTGATATATCCTCTGGTTCTTCTGCAACCCCTCAAAGGAATTTAAGTGTTTGCCAGAGTGAGTGACTCATGTCTAAGTATGTACCTGAACTGTAGGGGAAAACTCTCCTTATTGGATAAAGCCAACAAAGATAGCCTTATTCAAAGTACATCCTGGAAACTCACATTGGTGGTATAGTGGTAAGTATAGCTGCCTTTCAAAGTACATCCTGGAGAACTCAGATATCTCCCAGTGTTCACACATCCGTGTACATACATGGGAGTGTATATTATGAAGCTTCCTGGTATTAATATTCATTCCTCAAGCATCCATGCACATACATGTGAATATATGGTATGAATCCTTCTGGTGTGTGCATGAATTCCTCAGACATCCATGTACATAACACACAAGAAATAATGGGATAATTTTAAGAAATACTGGTTCAAAGAAATCCATATGATATATTTTCCATAAAATGCTTCTTGGAGAATTGAATAAGCTAATAGACATGGTAATTCACCTCAAATATAATTGGCCTCAGTCATTATGACTATGTTAAACATAGAAAATTAAGTTAAAAACCTCCCAACAACAACAAAAATCCAGGCTGAGATGGATTCACTGCTGAATTCTACCAAGCCTTCACTGAAGGACGAAAGCCAGTATTTCTCAAGTGTAAGGAAAAATAAAGTAATAAAATTTGAAGGAAAATGGGTGGACTTGGAAGAAATAATACTAAGTAAACTCACTCAAGCATGGAAAGACAAATGCTGCATGTGCTCCCTCATATGTAGTTCCTAACATGGAACAGCCTGAGTTGAAGGTACAATTGACAGGCAACTAGAGAGACAGATAATAGGAGGTGGAAGGTTCTTGGGTGGAGGGAGAGAGGGTGGGAGGATATTTACACAAAACTAAAGTCAATATGAATTAACACTATAGAAACTCTTCTCCTGGATAGCAAACTGTGGTAGTTTGAATGTATGGCCCCATGAAGTCAGGCTTGAATCTTGAGAAGTCTCCAATGGGCAGATCCATATGGGGGAAGAGGTATGTTACTGGGAACAGATCTTAGAATCCAGCTCTAAAGTGTGTTTGGGAGTGGATCTTAAGTCCATCCCTAAGGTATGTGGAGAGCAGTTGGAGCTCTGGCTATTCATACTTATGGGTGTGGGTCTTTATTGTCTGTTGATGATGTCTCTCTGCTTGGATCTATGGAAATGGGCTAACTTCTCCTGACATTGAAGGTGTTCTCCTGAAATTTGTAAGCCTGAAATAAGCCCTTCCTCCCAAAAGCTGTTTCTTGCTGGGTGTTTGTCCAGCAATGAGAAGCTGACTGCAACACAAATTAAAAGATATGACCCTCAATAGGATAAGAGGGGGAAATCTCCTGGGAAGAAGGGCCCTGGATAGTGCACCCAGACTAAGTGGGTAACCAATGGCTCTCTGATTGGCTAAGATCAGTGGGAAGGAACTCATAGCTGGAACTAGGAACCAAATCAGAATCCTATGGAGACCAAGAATACGGACTCCAAGGAGAAGCTCTCACTAGCCATGGGCCTAAAGAGAGACTACACCCATCAAAGTCTCTCTAAATTAACAATACCTATCCCATTTAACTAATACTGATCTCACTTTCCCTTAGAGAATATGTTTTCATTTTCAGAAGACAGCAAGAACCAAAGACAACCAAATTCTACCAACAAGACAAGAAATGATAGCTGACTCCCTGACAGGTAATGAACCACCCATCACACATTAGCTAGGGCCCAGGTGAAACCATGGAGGAGATAACTTGATGAGCAAGTGTGGGACCCTGCTGTGAGAGGCATGGAGAACATAGGGTTAAAGGAGTGTTGAGACTGGCCTGAAACCCCAATAATCTCATTCTTATCTGAGACCAGTAGGCCGTCTCCTCTCCTTCCCCTAAACACCAACTGCCTGGTGGGCCCCAACAAACCTGATAAGCCCAGGAACTTCAAGGCCTGAGTTTACTGGAGTTCACATAATTCAGCTGTAAGCTGTAAGTCCAGGCAATAAAAAGTATAAAGATCACAGCTCCTCTATAGCCACCGCCATCCATTACATGCCTAAAGATACGTAACTCCCACCACTTGGGGCTAAGAAAGTCCCCCCAATTTATCTATTCAAACCAGGCATAGACAAGTTACTGGCCCCTGCCAATCCCTTCATGAAACATCCACAGACCACCCTGCCCCTGACAATCCCCTTGCCGCTTATGCCCCTGCCTCTGGTTTTTCTTCAATATAAACAACCTTTTCCTACATAATAAATGAGCTGTTCACTGAAACTGCCTCCCGAGGGTTCTTCCTCTTATCGGCTCACCACTAAAGCAAGATTCTGTCCACACAGCTCTGTGGATAAACAAGGAGTTGATGTGGGCTTTGATTCCCCAAGTATCCATGGAACCACAAGCAAGAGAGCTGCTTCCACAGGGAGCCAAACAACCTGCACCAGGGTGATGGAGATGGACACTGAGGATGCTCAAAATGCAACAAAGACAAATCCAGAAACCACTAAGAGTTCAACATTGAAGTGAACTTAAAATATACCCACCATGGCTCATGGAATTTTGTGGAAGAAAAGGCAGAAAGATTGTAAGAACCAAGGTGGGAATATCCAGAGATATTACTTCCCTCCCCCACCCATGACTGATTGCTGCTCTCACAACTCATAACCCACAACCCCATGGTGAATACCAGAAATCCCACTGAGGAGGGCTGTTGTAATCAACCTTTCTCTGTTGCTGCACAGAAAGAACCCAACCAAAGCTGTTTGGGAAAAATGGGTTTATTAGGCTTATGGACTCAAGGGGAGACTCCATCATGGCAGGGAAAATGATGACTTGAGCAGAGGGGTGGACATCACCTCCACCATAGCACTGCAAACAGCGATAGGAAGGTGTGCCAAATACTGGCAAGGGGAAGCTGGCCTATAATATCCATAAGCCCACTTCAGGGACATGCACACAGGTTATGTCCATGGAGGCAGATACATGTATATAGGACAGATCATTCTCAATGGGGAACGACTCAAGGAGTTTCCACTCAATTCAGGAACAAGACAAGGCTGCCCAATCTCACCTCTGGTCTTTAACATAGTGCTTGAAGTTCTAGCCCAAGCGATTAGACAAGAGAAGGCATAAAAGAGATACAAATCGGAAAGGAAGAAATTAAACTATCCCTCTTTGAAGATGACATGATCCTTTATATACCAGACCCAAAGAATAGTATCAGTAACCTCTTGAAGGTGATTAATGCCTTCAGCAATGTGGTAGGATACAAAATTAACACACAAAAAAATCAGTAGCCTTTCTTTATGCAGAAGACAAGCAGACAGAAAAAGACATCAGAGAGACTGTCCCATTTTCTATAGCCTCAAAGAAAATCAAATACCTTGGAATATCACTCACCAAGGTTGTAAAGGACTTATATAAGGAAAATATTGAAATACTTAAGAAGGAAATAGAGGAGGATGTGAGAAGATGGAAAGATATTGCATGTTTATGGATAGGGAGAATCAATATAGTAAAAATGGCAATCCTGCCAAAAGCGATTTACAGATTCAATGCTATGCCAATAAAAGTGAGACACCACCCAGGCAGTCGCTCACATAGTGTATCTTTTCTTAGGAACCCAAGAGTACAGGATTGGGGGCAATACTCCCTGAATCCCCAGTTCAAATCAAGGGTTCCCCCTCAATGTGTGGAATATTTGGCTGAATTTAATAGGTGTTGATTGTCTCCCCCAGGCCTAGGCTCCACCATTACATGAGTGCTCTTTTCTTGGTTTGCTGTTCTCTCACAGTAGGAGGTGTGATCAGTCTACTCATGGCCACAGATGGTGTTTCATGCCAGTGGTCTGTTTACTCCAGCTGTCATTGATCTGCTTCCCCTGGCAGCTTGTGTAGTCCTTCCAGCACTGCACTAACTGCCATCTGGGGGCTGGTTATCATTCCAGATCTCAAAGGGTCTCTCAATTCTGATCGATGGCATTCTGTGGTATCTTAAGCAACAGGGTTTTGACTCGGGCCTGGGGAAAGTGTTCAAGAGCTTTGACAGAATTCTATCTTGTTTTTGGAACCTCATGGGTCACTTTGACCAACAGCTCAGAGAGGGAAGGAAGGAACCAGTGGCTGGGACCTGTGGTTGTCAGACTGCTCAATTATTCACAGGCTTAGACATTCCCCCCTACCACTCATGGCCCCTCTTGCCAGTTGATGCCCAATACTTGCTCTGTAGGTTACAGTATGCTTGTGAGGATTTTATGTTTTTGAAACTAATTTGGTTTAGCCTCATGCTTAAGCCATTATCCTCCTCCCTTCCCTTACACCTCATTCATAAACTCTCATTTTTTCTACTAGTCTGAATAGAGAAAATGGTAATACTGGTTAAGGACCGCATATGAGGGAGAGTATGCGGCATTCAATTCTCTGGGTTGGTTTTTTTTTTTTTTTTTTTGAGTGTTTGCTTAGTAAGATCTGCTCAAAGTCAGACCATTTTTCCCAAAATTTTGATGTGTCATTTTTCCTTTCATCTGTGGAGAATTCCATCATGTAAATATACTACAGTTTCTCTGTCCATTCCTCAATGGATGGGCATTTGGGTTGATTACAATTCTTGGCTATTATGAATTGAGCTGCTATAAATATAGTTGTACAAAATTTTCTGCATTGAGATGTGGCATCTTGTGGGTAGATGCCTAGTAGAGGGATAGCTGGGTCCATTGGTAGCTCTATGTCCTTTCTGTCTAGGAGTCTCCACACTGCTTTCCATAATGGTTAAACAAGTTTGCAATCCCACCAGCAGTGAATGAGGGTTCCTTTTTCCCCGCATCCTCTCCAGCAATGATTGTTGTTGGTTTTCTTTATGATTGCCATTCTGACAGGGGTAAGATGGTATCTCATTGTGGTTTTGATTTACATGTCCCTGATGCTTAAGGATGCTGAGCACTTTCTTAGATGAGTCAAGGCCATTTGTGATTCCTCCTCTGTGAATTCTCTGTTGAGATCAGTACCCCATTTCGTGAGGGGGTATTTTGGGTTTTTGTTATTAATTTTTTTGAGTTCTCTGTAGGTTCTGGAAATTAGACCTCTGTCTGAGTTGTAGCTGGCGAAAATCATCTCCCAATTTGAAGGGGGTCTATTGGCTCTGAGTATGGTTTGTCTGTACAGAAGCTTTTGAGCCTGATCAGGTCCCATTGGTTAAATGTTTGTTGTATTTCCTGGACTGCTGGAGATTTGCTCAGGAAATTTTCCCTACTCCTATTTCATGTATAGTTCCTCCTATTTTTTCTCCCAGGGTGTTCACAGTTACCGGATTTATATTAAGGACTCTGAATCATTTGGAGTTGATTTCTGTGCATGGTTGAAAGGAGTGGGTCTATTTTTAGTTTTTTACATGTGTTTATCCAATTACTCCAGCACCATTTGTTGAAGATGCTATTTTGGGCCCAGTGTACATTGTTGGCCCCCTTGTCAAAGACCAAATAACTGAAGTTACTTCCATTTAAAGCATTTAAAGTTTTCATCCTGTTCCATTGATCCATCTGTCTGCTTTTATGCCAGTACCATGCTGTTTTACTTACTATGGCTTTGTAGAATGTTCTGAAGTCAGGAATGGTGGTACCTTCTGAGTAGTTTTTTTTTTTTTTACTTAGAATAGTTTTAGATATCCGAGGTTTTTGGCCCTTCCAAATAAATTTAGAGATTAATTTTTCTATGTCTGTGAAGAAAGAGTTTGGTATTTTTATAGGCATGGCTTTGAATCTGTAAATTGCTTTTGGCAGGATTGCCATTTGTACTGTATTAATTCTCCCTAACCATGAGCATGCAATATCTTTCCATCTTCTCACTTCCTCCTCTATTTCCTTCTTGCGTGTTTCAATATTCTCCTTATATAAATCCTTTACAACCTTTGCTAGTGATATTACAAGATATTTGATTTTCTTTGAGGCTATAGAAAATAGGACAGTCTCTCTGAAGTCTTTTTCTGTCTGCTTGTCTTCTATATATAGAAAGGATACTGATTTTTGTGTGTTAGTTTTGTATCCTGCCATACTGCTGAAGGCAATAATCACCCTCAAGCGGTTACTGATACTATTCTTTGGGTCTAATATATAAAGTATCATGTCATCTGCAACAAGGGACAGTTCAATTTCTTCCTTTCTAATTTGTATCCCTTTTATGCCCTTCTCCTGCCTAATTGCTTGGGATAGAACTTCAAGCACTATGCTAAAGAGCAGTGGTGAGAGTGGACACCCCTGTCTTGTTCCTGAATTGAGTAGGAACTCCTTTAGTTTTCCTCCACTGAGAATGATTTGTGCTTTAGGAGTTTTGTGAATTGTCTTTATGAAATTGAGGCATAGGCCATCTATGCCTATTCTTTCCAGAGCTTTGAACATGAAGTGGTGTTGAATTTTGTCAAAGGCCTTCTCCACATCTATTGAGATAACTATTTGTTTTTTGTGGTTGAACCAATTAATGTGATGTATTACATTTATCGACTTGCTTATGTTAAACCATTCCTCCATCTCTGGGATAAAGCCAACTTGGCCAGGGTGGATAATATTTTTGATGTAGCATTGTATACTGTAGGACATTGTTCAGGACTTTTCCATCTAAGTTCATTATTTCCTTTCTTCTTGCACTCCTCTAGTTAGCTTTTTCTGTCTGTTCCAATGATCTTAGGTGGGTGGTTATGCGATTGATTTGAGACCTCTCTGTCTTTAATATGAAGGCATTTTGCACAATGAACTTTCCCCTCAGGACTGCCTTCATTGTGTCGCACAAGTTCTGATAAGATGTGTGTGTTATCATCATCATTTATTATTAGGAAATTCTGAATTTCCTGTTTTATTTCTTGGATGACCCAATGATTTTTTAGGAGTGAATTCTTCAGGCTCTAGTACTTTGTGTATTTTCTGGATCCTTTTCCATTGTTAATTTCTACCTTTAATGCACTATTGTCTGATATGATGCAATGAACTCCATCAATATTCCTGAATTTGTTTATGGAAGATTTGTGACCTAAGATGTGATCAATTTTAGAAAAAAGTCCCATGTGCTGCTGAGAAGAATGTATATTCTGTATCTTTGGGGTAGAACATTCTATAAATATCTGTTATCCCCAGCTGGTCAATGGTGTTATTGAGCTCTGTTATGTCCCTGCTGATCTTCTGTTTGGTTGATCTGTCTAGAGCTGATAGAGGTGTATTAAAGTCTACTCTTATGATGGAATTAGAGTCTATTTCTGCTTAATTTTTGAGTAGGGTTTCCTTTATGAACTGTGTTGCACCCAAATTTGGTGCATATATGTTAATGATGGTGACATCTTCCTGCTGGATCATTCCTTTGATGAGTAAGAGGTGACCATCCTTATCCTTTTTAATTGATTTTGGTGTAAAGTCTATTTTGTCAGAGATTATTGTAGCCACGCCTGCTTGCTTTTTACTGCCACATGCCTGATAAACTGTTTTCCATCCTTTTACTCTGAGAAGATTGCTGTCTTTAGAGGTAAAGTACATTTCTGAAGGCAGCAGATTTAAGGGTCCATTTTTCTGATCCACCCTGCAAGTCTGTATTTTTTATAGGGGAGTTAAGTCCATTTATATTCAGTTATATAGCAGTGAGGTTTGCTTTAAGTCCTGCCGTAATGAAGGGTTATGTTGTCTGTGCTGCTGTTATTAGCACACTGACTGTGATTGTCGTGTCTGATCTCTGGTACTCTTCTGAGGAAGATTTCTTGTTTCTTCTGTTTGGGATATCAATTGCAGGTCTTCGGAAATTTTGGTTTTTTTTTCAAATAGTCATAGAGCTTGTTTACTTCATGGTACATTTTCAATTCTCCATCTATTATGAGGGATAGATTTGCTGGGTACAGTAGTCTACATTGAAAGCCATACTTCTTTTGGCCCTGAAAAGCATTATTCCAAGCCCTTCTGGCTTTCATGATTTCTAATGAGAAGTCTGAGGTAAGTCTGATAGATTTTCCTGTATAAGTTATGGTTTGCTTTTCCCTAGCTGCTTTGAGTATTTTCTCTTTGCTTTCTACATTAGGCATCTTAATTAAAATGTGTGTTGGGGAATTTTTCTTCATATCCTGTCAGTTCAGAGTCCTCTGGGCCCCTTGAAAGTTGAATGTGGTGTTGTTTTTTTTTTAAACTTAAAAGGGATTTTTGTGTGATTTCTTATATATATTTATCTTGTAAATACAAAACGGTAAATGTATTAACAGACACTTACTGTTAAAGTTTTCATTGTGTTTCACTTCAAGTACTGACAGTTAAAATCTGATAAAGGATTTACATTCAGTTATCTGAAACTCCCCATCTCTGACTTTTGTTTTAATGTGGAGGGTAACTTCATCTCCAAAGATACCATCATCAGGAAAGTCTCTCTTATGGCTTCTAGGACTTTCATTAATTAGTGTGCATACAGTTCTCATTCTCTGTGTCATTGTCATTATCATTGCTCTCTTCATCACTTTCTACAGGGATGCCAGTGGCAGCTGAAGCACCTTCAGTTTCTCGATCAAGCGGAAAAAAGCCAGTTCCACTGAAAGTGTCTTGTCTCTGGTAGAAGAGTACATATCCTGCTTTGGAAACAATTTGGTCTTTAGATGCAGTGGAGACACTACTATCATCAAAATAGTACCATTTTCCATCATCTTTATTTTTTGCAAAAGCAGTATAATGTCCTCCTCCCATCCCTCCATAGTGGTTGGAAATAGCAATCACATTATAGCGGCAAGGACCTGCATTTGGATTAATTAGGAATTCTGACATATCCAAGTCATTCATAGGAAAATCAACTAAAGTATCTAACTTGTCTCTCATGTATCGACTGTATGAAAATCGCTTGAGATGAACCACAAGTACTGGAGGCAGGGACCATAAGTCTAATTTCTTTGTGGCTTGCTGATGTTCTTTACAATTTGGACAATACCAAGGATCTTCAGCACCTAACTTTTCTTTTGTTGTAAAAAGTTCAATACAATCTTTTAATTTCACAAAGGGCTTTTATTTTCTTTATTGTCCATAATGAGTTACATTTTTTAGTGGGCCAACCATGACTTGTTATCCCCAATTCCCCATTGCCCCCTTCCCCATCCCCAGTCAGCTGGATTTCCTCCTCCATGGGACGTCTTTATTAGTCTTTCTGGTAGGGGACCATGGATAGCCCAGTCTTCAGCCGGGTTCTCATGACCCAAATGTGTTGTTACTGAGGGTTGCCAAGTCTTTGATATTCTCCCCCACCATGGCTCTCACAATCTTTCCGCCCCCTCTTCTGCTCATTTCCCTGAGTCGTGGTGGGTGAGTATTGAGACTGCTTGAGTGTTGTGAGCTTAGGGGTTTTTGTGTCGAGATTCATTGGTTTCTGTCTCACTGGCTTATCCATTGTTGATTGAATGGCTATGGCTGTGGGTCCCTTGTTCATCCAATCATTCTCTGTGGGGTTCCATATGGATCCTCCCCTGTATGACTGTGGTGGCTCATCTCATGCCAGGATCTCAACTTTCTGCCTACGGTCGGTTGGTAGGGTTGTATGGGCCACAGCTCCCTTGCTGTATCCTGAAAAATACAAACACAATCTCCATCGGAGAATGAGGTCAGTATTGGTTAACAAATATACAGCAATCTGGATTACCTAGCTTCTATTTTCAAAAGCCTTCCTGTCTGTCACTCATATAGTGCATCTTTTCTTGGGAGCCCACAAGTATGGGATCCGGTGCTTATTGCCCTGAATCCCTGGTTCCAATCAAGGGTTCCCCCTCACTGAGTGGAAT
Organism: Zapus hudsonius; assembly: GCA_004024765.1. Taxonomy (NCBI): domain Eukaryota; kingdom Metazoa; phylum Chordata; class Mammalia; order Rodentia; family Dipodidae; genus Zapus; species Zapus hudsonius. Next base: position 22,621 of record PVHP010023208.1, read on the forward strand.
ATTTGGCCGAATTTAATAGCTGTTGATTATCTCCCCCAGGCCCAGGCTCCTCCACCACACAAGTGCTCTTTCTTGGTTTGCTTTTCTCTCCCAGTAGGAGGTGTGGTCAGCCCACTCGTGGCCGCAGACCGTGTTTCATGCCAGTGGTCTGTTTACACCAGCTGTCATTGTTCAGCTTCCCCTGGCAGCTTGTGTAGTGTCTTCCTGCACTGCACTAACTGCCATCTGGGGGCAGGTTGCCATTCCAGACCTCGAAGAGTCTCTCGATGCTGAAAGATGGTATTCTGTGGTTTCTTCAGCAACAGGGTTTTCCCTCAGGCCTGGGGAGAGCATTCAAGAGACTTGACAGAATTCTGTCTTGTTTTTGTAACCTCATGGGTCACTTTGGTCAACAGCTCAGTGAGGGAAGGAACCAGTGGCCAGGACCTGGGGCTGTCATACTGCTCAATTGTTTGCAGACTTAGACATTCTCCCCTACTACTCATGGCCCCTCTTACCAGTTGATGCCCACTACTACAAAGGGCTTTGTAGGAGGTTTATATTACACAATTTCATGTTTTTCAAAATCGTCAGCGGCATTTTCATCAAAATATCTCTTTTTCAAATCAGGATCCCAATCCAAAGCAAGAAGAGTTCTTTTTTTTTTTTTAAATAGTCCCCAAACTTTTATTTTTTTTATTTTTTTAATCTTAAATATATGTTTATTGTCCATAATGTGTTACGTTATTCAGTGGGCAAACAATGAGTTGTTATCCCCAATTCCCCAGTGTCCCCCCATCCCCAATCAGCTGGATATCCTCCTACATTTACCTTCTGGATCAGTCCTTGTGGCAGGGGACCCTGGATAGCCTAGTAATCAGCCCGGTCCTCCAGGCCCTAGTGTGTTGTTGCTGAAGGGTGGCATGTCTCTGGATAGTCTCGCCCACCACAGCTCTCACAATCTTTCTGCCCCCTCTTCCGCATAGTTCCCTGAGTCGTGGTGGATGAGTATTAAGGCTGCGTTAACATTGTGAGTTTAAGGGTCTTTGTGTTGAAGATCGTTGGTTTCTGTCTCACTGGCTTATCCTGTGTAGATTGAATGTCTGTGGCTGTGGGTCCCTCGTTCCTCCCATCATTCTCTTCGGGTTTCCATATGGATTCTCCACGTTACGACTGTGGTGGCTCCTCTCTTGCCAGAATCTCAGGTATCAGCCTATGGTCGGTTGGTAGGGTTAGATGGGCCCCAGATCTCTCACTGCATCCTAAAAAATGCAAGCACAATGTCCATCGGAGAGTGTGATCAGTGTAGATTAACAAATAGACACATTTCTGGTTTACCTAGATTCTATTTTTAGTAGCCTCCCCGTCAATCGCTCCCATAGTGCATCTTGTCTTGGGAGCCCAAGAGTACGGGATCTGGTGCCTATCGCCCTGAATCCCAAGTTCCAGACAAGGGGTCCCCCTCACTAAGTGGAAAATTGGCCGAATTTGAAAGCTGTTGATTGTCTCCCCCAGGCCCAGGCTCCTCCTTTACACAAGTGATCCTTTCTTGGTTCGCTGTTCTCTCCCAGTAGGGGGTGTGGTCAGCCTACTCATGACCGCAGATTGTGTTTCGTGTCAGTGGTCTCTGTTTACTCCAGCTGTTGTTGATCATTTTCCCCTGGCAGCCTGTGCAATGCCTTCTAGCACTAAACTAACTGCCTTCTGGGGGCTGGATACCATTCCAAATGTTGAAAGGTTTCTTGATGCTGATCGATAGCATTCTGTGGTTTCTTCAGCAACAGGGTTTTTCCTCAGGCCTAGGGATGGCACCCAAGAGCTTTGATAGAATTCTGTCTTGTTGTTGGAATCTCATGAGTCACTTTGGTCAACAGCTCAGTGAGGGAAGGAACCTGTGGTTGGAACCAGGGGTTGTCAGGCTGATCTAATTATTCACAGGCTTAGACTCTCTCCTCTACCACTCATGACCCTTCTTGCCAGATGACGCTCACTATTTACTCGATAGGTTACAATATGCTCGTGAGGATTTTATGTTTTTGAACCTAATATGGTTTACCCTCAAGCTTAAGCCATTCCCCTCCTCCATCCCTTACCCGTCATTCATAACCTTTCACTTCTTACTAGTAGTCTGCATAAAGAACACGGTTATCCTGGTTAAGGACCACATATGAGGGAGAATATGCAGCGTTCGATTCTCTGTTCTTTTGAGTGTTCACTTAGGAAGATCTGCTCGAAGTCAGACCATTTTTCCCCAAATTTCGATATATCATTTTTCCTCTCAGCTGAGTAAAATTCCATCGTGTAAATATACCACAGTTTCTCTGTCCTTCCCGCCCTGGATGGGCATTTGGGTTGATTCCAATACTTGGCTATTATGAATTGAGCTGCTATAAATATAGTTGTACAAATGTTTCTGTGTCGAGATGTGACATCTTGTGCATTGGTAGTTATATGTCTATTGTGATCAGGAGTATCCACACTGCTTTCCATAGTGGTTGAACAAGTTTGCAATCCCACCAGCAGTGAATGAGGGCTCCCTTTTTCCTGCATCCTCGCCAGCAACAATTGTTGTTGGTTTTCTTTATGATTCCCATCTGACCGGGGTAAGGTGGTATCTCATTGTGGTTTTGATTTGCATTTCCCTGATGCTTAGGGATGCTGAACACTTTCTCAGGTGAGAAAAGGCCATTTGTGTTTCCTCCTCTGTGAATTCTCTGTTGAGATCAGTGCCCCATTTTGTGAGGGGACAATTTGGGTTTTTGCTATTAATTTTTTTTTTTTTGAGTTCTCTGTAGGTTCTGCAAATCAGGCCCATGTCTGTATTAGCGGGCGAAAATCATCTCCCAATTTGAAGAGGGTCTATTGACTTTGAGAATGGAGTTTTTGTCTGTACAGAATCTTTTGAGCCTGATCAGGTACCATTGGTTAAGTGACTGTTGCACTTCCTGAGCTACTGGAGATTTGCTCAGGAAGTTTTTCCCTACTCCTGTCTCATGTAGGGTTCCTACATCTTTTTCACCCAGGGTGTTCAGGGTTATAGGCTTGAATTTGAGGTCTTTGATCCATTTGGATTTGATCTGTGTGCATGGTGAAAGGAGTGGGTCTAATTTCATTTTTTTACATGTGTTTATCCAGTTTGTCCAGCACCATTTGTTGAAGATGCTATCTATGGCCCAGCATACATTGTTGGCACCCTTGTCAAAAACTAAGATGCTGAAGTTATTTGCATTAAGGGCTGGGTCTTCGAGTCTATTCCACTGGTCAGACTGTCTGTTTTTCTGCCAATACCATGCTGTTTTAGTTACTATGGCTTTGTAGTATGTTTTAAAGTCAGGTATGGTGATACCTCCTGCATAATTTTTTCTGCTCAGAATAGTTTTAGCTATTCGAAATCTCTTACCCTTCCAAATAAATTTTGAGATTATTTTTTCAATGTCTGTGAAGAAGGAGGTTGGGATTTTTGTTGGCATTGCATTGTTCTCTAATTTTGTAGGTTTTGGTTTTGGTAGGTTGAGGTTTTGGAAGTATGACCTGATGATATACATCCAATCTCTTCAGGATCTTTGTGATCTCACCCTTTTCATCTTTTATTTTGTTAATTTGGGCCTTCTCACTTTTTCGTTTGATTAAGTTGGCCAGGGGTTTGTCGATCTTATTGACTTTTTCAAAAAACCAACTCTGATTTGTCAAATTTTTTCAATTGTTTTCTTTGTTTCCAAGTCATTAATCTCAGCTCTGATCTTAATTATTTCCTTGCATCTCGAGTTCCTAGGGTTGGATTTTTCCATCTGTCCTAATGACTTTAGGTATGAGGATAGTTGGTTGATTTGAGACCTCCCTTTCTTTGTTATGAAGGCATTTAGAGCAATGAATTTCCCCGGAATGCAGGGGGAGGGGCTATGATGGAGCCCCTGGTCCTGGTGAAAGAGAAAGAAAGAAAAAAAAGACAAGGGGGGAGGAGCGCAGCAGACACGCTGGTGGCCAGAAGGCAGGGGGAGGGGCTACGAACCGATGGCCAATGAAGAAAGAATATTAAAATAAGAAATAAAATTTTAAAAAAACAGACAAAAAGTTGAAAAAGAAAGTCACGCAAGTGCCCAGGAGGGGTGGGATAGACAGAGAGCAGGATGGTGGGGACCGAAACACAAGGAAAGTCGCCGAATGAAAGTCTCAGGCAGCCGGTGGGCTGAAGCTGTTCTGGTACATCCTGCCTGGATGACTCACTGCCTCCTGTGAGCACTTGTCCACACTGGTGGCTTTCAGATCCTGTGCTCAGAGGTGCCTGGAATTCAGCGCGTGGGCACAGATTTTGTCCACGACCTGGATCCCTGCTGAAAACCCTGGCTCTTATTTCCCATAGTGTATAGTGTGTCTGCTAGTCAGCCATCTTCCCCAGAAGTCCCATGAAAAGTTCTTTCATCTAACCTAGGTTGCCTATCATCAAATCTTATATGCCTGGTATCATCTTTGATGTACTTGATGTATTGCCTAATTTGTTGAATTGGAATGTGAACAAATGCTTCTTGTGTCCCGTGAGTTGACCTTTGCAAGTCTCTTCAGTACATAATCTATTTTCAGAATCGTTATCTTCTCCAACTGAATCTTCAGACTGACTGTTTTCATTTTCTGAGGGAAGTTCTTGATATTGGCTGCATTCATCATCTGGTTCATCTGTTTCCATTTCACTTGGTGAGCCTTCTTCATGTATACCATATGGGCCATTCCCATTAATAGTTTGGTCATTACAGCAATTTAGGAATCCTTCAGTTTCTTCTGTTTCCGTAGATATTTTGACATACCAGCACATTCTCAAAAGTTGGAGATTATAGGGTTTATCTTCAGTATTGTTTCGTGGTACAGTCATAAGAAAAGGCTGCCCAAAAAGTGAAGAACCAGTATGGTGGGTATAACTTGAGTGCCTGAATTTTTCTCTCAGGCAAACAGGAATAACCACATGTTCTGTATCTTTGTCCTATTGATGCCAATTTCAAACACATAAATATCATCCCTTTCCATAATACTACTTAGGGTGTCATCCACAGCAAATATTCTGTGAAATCTATGATTGTATATATCAG
>PVHP010023209.1:0-27607 GCA_004024765.1 Zapus hudsonius
TTGTATTTGTATTTTTCAGGATATAGCAAGTGAGCTGTGGCCCATATAACCCTACCACCCGACAGCAGGCCAAAAGATGAGATCATGGCAAGAGATGAGCCACCACAGTCATATTGTGGAGGATCCATATGAAACCCTGCAGAGAAGGACGGGATGAACAAGAGACCCATAGCCACAGCCATTCAACCAACTCTGGATAGCCAAATGTGTTTGTGTTTTTCAGGATGCAATGAGAGAGCTGTGGTCTATCTAACCCTACCAACCAACCATAGGCCGATGGCTGAGATCCTGGCAAGAGAGGAGCCACCAGAGTCATATAGTGGAGGATCCATAGGGAACCCAGCAGACATAGACAAATGAATAAGGGACTTATAACCACAGTCATTCAATCAACACAGGATAGGCCATTGAGACAGAAACCAAGGATTTTTGACTCAAGGACTCCTAAGCTCACAACATTAAAGCAGCCTTATTACTCACCCACCAAGACTCAGGGAACTGAGCGGAAGAGGGGTCGGAAAGATTGTGAGAGCCGTGGTGGGGGAGACTATCTGGAAGCCTGGCACCCCTCATTAACAACACACTTGGGCCAGGAGAACCGGGCTGAGTACTAGGATATCCAGGATCTCTTGCCACAAGGACTAATACAGGCAGCCCAAGGAGGATATCCAACTGATTTGGGATGGGGAGGGGGAATTGGGGAATTTGGGATAACAACACATTGTTTGCCCACTAAATAATGTAACTCATTATGGACAATAAATATATATTTAAAAAAAAGAAAAATGGCATCTAGTATATTTCACATTTTTCTCATTCATAATTGAATCAAAGAATATACATTTTTCTATTGGGTTCTCAATAGAATTACAAAGAATAATATAATTTATTGAATGGTGGATATGAAATTATGGGTCTTGGAGCTGGAAGAATGGCTCAGAGGTTAAAAGCACTTGCTTGCAAAGCCTGGTGGTCCCTATTCAATGCCCCCATAGCTTCATAAAGCCAGATGCACAAAGTGGCACATGCATCTGGAGTTTGTTTGATGTGGCAGAAGGCCTTGGCATACCCACACTCGCTGTCTCTCTGGCTGCTCTTTGTATCTCAAATGAATACAAATAAATAAATAAATAAATAAATAAATAAATAAATAAATAAATAAATAAATAAATAATAGGTACACTTCCAAATGCCCAGAGTCTGTGAGCCTTATTTAGGAAAAGCATTCACTTATAATGAAGTTAAGGATCTTGAGATAGTATTAGCTGTATGAACCCTACCTCCCATGACCAGTGTCATTATAAGTAGGGAGGCCTGGAGCCACGGAAAGCTGGAAAATACAAGGAAGAAAGGATTGTATGATCTATTTGGGCAGTTTGAGAATTGAACCCTATGGCCATCAGGTTTTGCAAGCAATCACCTAACTGCTGAGCCATCTTCCCAGCACCTAATTTTGGATTTTTTTTCTGTTGTTATAAACCACTGAATTTGTGATGCTCTGTAATAGTGACCACAGAGAAGTAGTGGAGATATTTTAGTATATTAATTTGGTTATGGTAGCCAAGGACAACCTTTCCTGCTATTATTTGTTGGAGAAACTCATCCAAAAGGGTCTGGAGACTCTACCTACAATTGAATAGGAAAATGTATTTTTTATTTATTTGTTCTTAGAGGCAAGGTCTCACTAACACAGGTTGACTTGGAACTCACTATGTAACCCAGGCTGCCTTTGAACTCCTGGTGATCCTCCTACCTCAACCTCTAATATTGGGATTAACGGTCTGTGTCACTACACCTAGCTAGGACAAGAAAGATTTTGAGACCCTGGTATGCTAAATCTTATGACTTCTAATCCACTGTCTTTTTTCTTTGAAAATTGGCTTCCTGTTTCAAAAACATAATTCTCTTCTTATACAATACACTTCTAGTGTTTATGTTGAAATTTTGATAACTACATAGTTGCATAAATTGGCTAATACAATGCAACTACATTTGATGGGTTTGTGTGTGTGGTTTATAATATGTGCTGTGTGTATGTGATGTGTGCTTGTGCGTGTGCAGATATGTATGCATACATGTGCACACATTTGAAGGCCAGAGTAAGACATCAGGTATGTTCCTATATCTCTTTCCCATTTTATTTCTTTTAGACAGAGTTTCTCACTGAACCTGAAGCTGGATGTTTTTTTGGTCAAACCAGTTAGTCCCAGCTATCTTCCTGTCTGTCTCCCTCAGGCCTGGGTTTACAGGCTTGTGTGACATGTACCTTTTAACAGGGGTGCCAGAGATTGAACTCAGGGCTTTATGCTTGGTCAGCAGTCTTACCAACTGAGCCATCTCCCTGCTCCTCAGATGAGTTTATTAGAAAGAAAGCATAAGTCGACATTCTATTGTTCAAAACTGGGCTTGATTATATAAAATAATAACATATACATATAATGATATATGCAACCATCAAAACCAATGATGCATGCAGAGCCCATTTCCTACTAGAGTTTTGTTTTCCCTTGGTACTGGAGATTAAGGGTTCTGGGACATGTTAGGTTGGTGTTTTGTCAGCTGAGGTACATCACTAGCTCTGGAGATGAATTCTTGCCTCTAGGACTCAGATCTATCAGCTTCAGCTTTATGGTTTCAGGGCTTACTAGTAATATCTCTTCATATGTTAGCTTACCATTTTTGGTCAATTTCATGTTCTATGAACTAAATACGGTCTCAAAACCTGTATCTTTAATGTCATTTTGGTTGTTGTTGTTGTTTGGAGGTAGGGTCTGGCTCTGTAGTCCTGGAACTTTCTATCCTCTGCCTCAGTTTCTCAAACACTGATACTACAGGCATGCACCACCACACCTGGATAAACTCATCTTAGCCATTTTTCTTGGAATCCCAGATGTGATTGTGTGTGTGAGTGTGCCTGTGTGTGTGTGTGTGCACACACACACACCCACCCATACACATGCATATCCATGCACATTCTAAATCTAGGTGGGAGAGTCTTGATTTTTTGTAAGCTAAAAAAAAATCCAACAGAGAGAAAGAAACTGAAAGCATATGCGGGGGTGGGGGGCAAAGCAGGTGCTGAGAGGGCTTGGTATGTTAAGAGTTCAGAGTTAATTGGACACCATATAAAGAGACAATAAGGCCCTCTTCTGAAATAGGTGAGTTATTAGGAACCACATGGATCTGTAGATAGCAGGACTGCCTGGGAATCTCACTGAGTTTATTCCTGTGGTTTCTCATGTCTCTTTGAAAGTTTGAATCATGAAAATCTGAGGTGGGGAGAGGGGGAAGCTTGAAGAACAGAGATGGGGTTTGTGGAATTGGCACTGAATTTAAGTGGCATTCTACACTTTCTTCAGCTAAGAACTCTATGGATGAAACTAATTGCTAGTGTCTGTGGTGAGTGGGAAACTTAATTATTGTGCATTAAGGCTCATTTGTCAATAGCCTTTCTTTTCCTGGTCATTCATCTCCTCTTCTGGTTACAGGACAAAACTATTTTGAGTATGCAACCTCTTGTTATAAACTAGGAGCTTAGTTATATAAAATAATGATACATGCATACAATGGTGTACTAGTGGTGTGGTAAAACTACTTCATATCCAACTTCATCTTCAAAATAAAATACGTGCTAGGGTCTCTTGCTGCTATAACAAATGCCCATCCCACTTCACTTTATGTGGGAAGCTGGAAAATTGAACCCAGGCTAACTGGCTTTGCAAGCAAGCACATTTAACTGATGAGCCATCTCTCCAGCCACACAAGTAGCTTTTTAAAGTTTTTTTTAGTTATATTAAACTAAAATATTTTTATTTATTGGGGTGAAATTTCATCTAATGCCATCCCTAAATATTGGCTGATATATAGTCTCATACTTCTCAAATATGAGGCTTAATATCTCTGTAGCACTACTTTGTCACCATGTATATATGTACTATACATTTATGGAGTAAGACTTGATCTAAAGAACTATGCTGTTATATTCCCTATAATCCCCGAAGCAATGGTCAAACTGTGGGTTACTTACTTCCCTTTGGGATGGGTGTGGAGTGGAAGTTCTCAACCTTAGATTTACTTTGAATCAACAGGGGGAAAAGCTTAAAAACATATTGATGCTTAGATTTCATTCTCAGAGAGTTCCATTTTATAGGTTTGGGCCCCAACTTCCATCATTAGCCTCAGTGGAAGTTAAGGGTTTTCAGCAACTCTCTGTACTATCTTTGAAACTTTTCTGTAGATCTCAAATTACTTCAAAACCTAAGTTTATTTAAAAAAAATCCTTCCAGGGACTGAAGATGTAGCTAAGGCGATAAAATTCTTGCCTAGGATGCACAAAGCCCAGGATCTCATACCCAGCTCCACATGAAATTGACATGTTTTTTTTCCAAGTAATCCAAGAACATAGGATGTGGAGGGAGGATCGGAAGTACAGGGTCATCTTTGGCCACAGAGAGAGTTTGAGGACAGCCCTGGATACATGATGCCCTGACTCAAAAACAAAAATAATAACAATGTAAAAATAAATCTTTCCTAGTGATTTTAATGAAAGCCACAAATTTAGGACATTGCGATAATGACTTGAAGTTCAAAGATCTGAGTAAGTGCCTGATGCTATACAAGTTCACCAATATTCAGAAGTAATAAATGGCTGATTGACGCATGCTAAAAATATCTTTCTTTAAATGTCTTTCTTTATATTCTTTTGTATTATAACTTGAATTCAAATGTGCAAGAGATATTGCTGAACTGGATTTTAAAATTTCATTTATTTATTTATTTATGAGAGGGGGGGGGGAGAGAGAGAAAGAGCATGCCAGGCCCCTTGGTGGAAACAAACTCCAGACACATATACCACTTTGTGCATCTAGCATTATGTGAGTACTGGGGATTCAAACCCTGGCCGGCAGGCTTTAAAAGAAGCACCTTTAACCATTCAGCCATCTCCTCAGCCCTGAACTCGATTTTTTAAGGCATCTGGCCAGGGCACATTAGATTTGTGAGTCTAAGTTAAGTTTTGTCACGTGGCCTCCACCTGACATTCAAAAGATTGGGCTTGTCAACATTTCACTAAGAATGATGGATGGCTCCTGAGGCCATGTGGCTCCCTGAGGCATTATTGACAGTGGTTGATGGGAGGAGGACACATTTTCTTCAGTGATGTAGTTAGTCACTGGTAAGTTTCATGTGGTCTGATAAATTACTCACTCCAGTTATGCTCATGCAAGCCACCCTAATTAAACTCACTGGGTTACAAAAAGACTTGAAAATAGGAAGGAGAATACTTGAAAAGAAGAAAAAGGGTTTCAATGGGAATGAGAGGGGGCAGAGAGTTTAATGAAGCTCAATGATAAAATACAATATATACATATATGAAAGTGTGCTCACTATGTGGAAATAATATTGCCCTAAAGGAAGTGTAATAGGAGTTTTAGGGCTCCTTGCCAATAAATTAGGGTATCCCAAATTCGTGTCTGATGAATTAAAAAGAACTAAATCCATAGACCACAGGGTACGATTTACACTTTATTAGATTAAGAGAAAGAAAGCAGAGAGTTCCTGCCAACTGGAAGGCAGGAGTGGGTAGAGAACCCAAGTAAGAGGAGGGGTCCCTCCCATCTCAGTCCAGCAGAGTGAAGATGAGGGGGGCTTACCAGAGCAGGAACCTGGAAGTTTAGGAAAGGTAAAAAGCCAACCAGAGGCCTCGCACACCTGGTAAGGATCTATTTATAATCTTACTGTAGTGGGTTTTACACTCAGACCCAGGTGAGACTGAGAGAGAGATTGCTGATTGGATGGCTGGATCAGAAGCAGAACTCTGGTCCTGCTGAAGCAGGAAGGCACCGTTTTCCCTCTTTGGGCCCTCTCTCCTGACTGGCTACCTAATCCCAGAGGCTGTGCCTAATATGTCATCATTTTGACCATACTTTTTTTTCTGGTCAAGTGGTTTATTTGTGAAGTGAGAGCACAGATTCAAATAGTTCAAAATAAACTTCTTTTTAAAAAATACGCCTGTTGTGTGTGTGTGAGTGCAAATGCACATGTGTGTATGAGTGTGGAGGCGAGAGGACAAACTCAAAGTCCAAACCTCTCAGGTGTCATCCGTGTTTCTCAGCTGGGTCTTTCTCACCAATTAGTCCCGATTGACTGTCAGAGAGCCCCAGGTATGCTCCTGTCTCTGCCTCCCCAGCATTGGGATTATAAACACATACAAACATGCCTGGCTTTTAAAATGTGGGATTTGGGGATAGAACTAAGGTTCTCATGTTTGCAAGACAAGCACTTTACTGAGTCATCTCCTCAGTCCCTCAAATTAACTTTGAATGGTATAACACTTGAGAAATTGTGTTGGCAGTTTGTATAAACACATGCTAACCATATGGCCAAGCAACCTTACTCATGGGAATGTACTCTTGATAAATGAAGTATATGTTATACAAAATCTGTATACGAATGTTTATATATGAATGTTTATAGAAGCTTTTATTCATCATAGTAAAAATCCTAAACACAAAAATTTTGCCATCCTTTATGTAAATGGTCAAGTAATCCATGGAATACTACTCAGCAATAAAACAAACTACTGATACATATAGGAATATTGAAAGAAGTCAGTTTCAACATGTTAGACTGCATTATTTCACATATGACCTTCTCAAAACACCAGAATGGTAATGACAAAGAACAGATCAGAATTTGTTGAAGACTGGAAGATTTCACTATAAAAGGGTAACATAAGTCACTTTTGTACAGATGATGGGGCAGTTTTGTATCTTGACTATGGTTGTTGTTACATGAATCTATACATGAGGAAGAATTTGTAGAAATGTATATCAAAAGGGGCACACTTAATTTCATAACAGAATAATGAAGAAATTATATAAAATGGTTTTGAATCAGAGCACTGATCCATTTTAGCCTTTGACAGGATAAATCATTTAATTTTTTAGACATTGTCTCCTCATTTATTTTAATAATACTTTACAAATCTGATGCAGAGATTATTTGAGGCCATATATAGGAAAGTTCAGGGTTTGAAGTAGGCACACAATAAATACCTGTTTCCCGTGTGGCATCTCACCCTATGTATTGGGATAGAAGTTTGTGCTTTATTGCCCTTGATATAACTTAGTAACCAGGAAAATGTGCTTAAAGAGAATAAAACTTAACAATTTCCATCATAGTGAATAAATAAAACAATGTTTCCAAATTATGAACCACCTTATTTGAGTTTTTTTTAGATGAAAAGCTAATTTTAGAATACCTGCTCATGTTTTATATATGTCTTTATAGATGCATGAAGAAAATACTTAGTCAACTTTTAAAAACCTTTAGGTTTCATTGTTGGAATCTATATTTAGCCAGACTAGCCATTGTTTCAGGGGCCTGGCGCTTCTTTTGGCTCTATTATTCGTCTAATTGCATATTTTGTAACAGGAGAAAGATTTATATGATTTGAAAAGAAACCAGCTCTTGTATATTTAAATGCATGTATAATAAATGCTGGGTATTTAATCAGAGGAAATGAACTATGAATGTAAGAAAAGAAAAAGCGTTGTGTGGGTGCAAGTCTCTATAGGTGTTTGACGGAAGTCCTAGGGGGTTAGGATGCCTGGAATGTCCACCTCCTCCAATTGGATCAAGGTTGCACCGTGTTCCTCCATCTCCGCCATCTCTGCACGCATATGTTCCTGCTAGCTCACTGATCAGGTTGGGAGACACATAGGGAAGACCTGCACTCAGCTCAAGTCTTGAGCCTTAATTCTCTGACTCCCAGCCGGCCCAAAGACATAAGTGAGAATAAATTCCTGATGTAGGAAGACACTGAAATTTGGATAGGTTTGTTAAACAAGATTGAGGCAATAATTAGCTACTGCTATGGCTCCATCTCAGCCAATGTGGAGCTAGTAGGCTTACATCATCATCGTCTACCAATCACATTTCTTTTTTCCTTAACAGCATCTTCTGCACCATACCCAGTGGTCCTGGCCTTGCTACAACAATATAGTTATGAACTAAGCACAGCATTTAAAAGGGCACTTTCATCCCACTTGGTTGTATGTATACATGTGTGTAGTCTCCTGAATTTAAGATGCCCATCCAATTAAAATTATACTCTTTCTAGGAGGTCTACTCATAATAGAACAGTGATGGAAAAAATATGTTACATGAATATTTAACATGTCATTTTCTCTCTGAAATAAATTATAAACTATTTGTGTGTGTTGTGTGTGTGTGTGTGTGTGTGTGTGTGTGTGTGCTGCAGCATGTGTGTAGAGGTTAAAGGACAACCTGTAGGAGTCTGTGTTATCTTCTACCTTTTATGAGATAGGGTCTCTTGCCACTGCAAATAGAAGACAGTTTAACTGGCTCTTGAGTTTGAGAGTCTCCTGGTCCTGCCTCCCACTGTCAAAAGCACATTGGGATCCTGTGATCTATGTGCCACTTTTCATCTGGTTTATGTGGGTTCTGAGGAACTGAACTTGGGTCAGCAGGCTTTGCAAGAAAGCACCTATAATGAATCATCTCTCCAGCCCCTTTCTCTTTTATCTTAAGCTAGATTTTAGGAAAGCAGTATCTGTCTCCAACATGTGAGTGCTGTGGGTATTTTATAAGACTGAGTTAATGACAAAACAAATGATGTAAAATTTATACTATTTGTTATAGTTTCAGGCATTAAATTTACCCTTCCTATAGACCAAAATGAACTCCTTGGCTTCTGGTAAAAAAATCCAAATAATTAGGACATCTCAAAACATTTATACTCATGTACCTGGCACAGGCAAGACATTCCACAAATATTTACAGAACTGAATTATAGCTTTTTCCCATGGAGAGAATTGTTACAGTTAGCTTTTAATTGCTGGGGCAAAACACCTGACCACAAGCAGCATATGGGAGGAAAGGCTTTATTTCAGGCTAACAGTTTCTAGGGGAAGCTTCATCATGGGGAAAGAAGCTATCTCACTTCATCACAGGGAGAACAGCAAGTCCAGCTGGCTCTGAGCACACAGAAGATCCACCCCCAGCAATCCACCTCCTATAGCAAGATGCTACATCCCCCAAACTCCAAAAGCTAGGGGTCAAGCAAAAAACACAATCACAAACACCTGAATCTATGGGGCCATTTGTATTCAAACCACCACAAGAAGTTTCCTGAACAGCAGAAATAACCTACCTTCCTCTGGCATACTTTACTCCAGTGACCAACCATGGTGTTTCCCTTCTATATTGAAATTATATGTTTGGTAAAGAGATTTTCTAAATAAGTTACAGACTCTTCTATGCATTAAAGGAAGTATGCTGGAAACCAGTGAATTTTGTCTTTCCAGTCTCTTCCTGGCCTTACCAAGCTGTCTCAATATAATTAATTCTCTAGCTCTGATCTAGGTTTGGAGATGTTTTCCACATACAAGAGACAAAAGTGTACTTAGAAACATTTAGAAATGATAAAAGTTGTGTGTGTGTTTGTTTGTTTGTGTGTGTGTGTGTGTGTGTGTGTGTGTGTGTGTGATTAATACTGTTGACAAAATGGTTCCAGATTTCTACCTTCTGAGTACAAATAAGATTTCAGTTCCTGGCCTATTGTGGCTAGATGGGACAGTGGATCTATGAAGAGTCATGAGAGTAATATGTGCCACTTCTAGGTCAGGGTATCTAACTGAGAGGGAGAGATGCTTCAGAGCTCTTTCTCTGTCATAGTGATTCAGAACATTCTAGATGTGAATGCTCAGTTAACTTCCTCATGATATGGAGTTGACTGTGGATGGACCGAGATGGGTATGTGATATGAACAATAAATAAACTTTTGTTCATTATGAGCCATCAAAATTTTGAAAGTGTTTATTATTACAGCATATCCTCAACTAGCCTAATAAAATATCTGACCAGAGTATTTGGTCCTAATTTGCCACATCTTCACAAGCTACATAAGATGGATACATAGATGGTACTTCTAAGGCTCTCAGGGATAAAGTGAGGCTTCAAGGTGTTCAAGTTCTATGCAGACCTACTGTGTGGCCAGATAGAGCTTTGCCTGCCTCCCTGTAACCACCAGGCTAAAATCTGCTTACCACGTTGAGAACAAATTCTATGGAGAGGGGAAGCAACATGATTGGTCACTGGGATAAAGTATGTGAAAGGAAGATGTGTTATTTCTACTGTTCATGAAACTCCTTCTCACTGGGAAAAAGAAAGCTATACATTCAGTTCAGTAAACATTTG
The DNA here is from genome assembly GCA_004024765.1 of Zapus hudsonius. NCBI lineage: Eukaryota > Metazoa > Chordata > Mammalia > Rodentia > Dipodidae > Zapus > Zapus hudsonius. The sequence goes on from PVHP010023209.1 coordinate 10,222, forward strand.
TGGAATGTGTTGCCTGTGCCAGGCACATGATTATAAATGATCGTTTTATAAAATAAGGATGTCTTAGTTATTTAGATATCTTACCCATAGCCATTATTCTTTCTATGACATTGGCTCCTAGAAGTAGAAACCTTGATGGATGGCTTATGGCTGGAAAGGATACTGTAGGACTTTTGATATATCCACCCAAGTCCCATCCTAAGTCCTCAGTAAAATAGCACAGGGTAAATGTATGTCCTAGAAAAGTGCTTTGGTATTTTATAACAATCATGAAATCAGGCAAGCCACATTGACAGTAAATGGTGAAGATTATTGAATGTAGTCATTCACTTCCTGAATGTCTCAAAATCCTCCAGGTCTCATCTATCAACCAGCTAACAAGCACTGCTTTTGGCAACTTCTATGTTACAGGCCTGACAAATAAATATGTGGGACACTTCAGTAAACTAAACAGTGAAAAGGTTCCCCTTATAAAAAATTTTTTATCCTACAGCCCCTAGATCAGCCCCTACACATAGTAGGTACTCAATACTTGTTGAAAGGTTAATGAATTTTCAAATATTGGGAAGTTTTAATGAGATATAAGGAAGATTCTTTATGATGTAGGACATGTCAATCAGCCAAAGCTTCTGTGATGCAGGGAAGGGAGGTTCCTAGGTGTCTGATTTAGAATATTTTACTGTCTTGGTAAGGAAAGAAACAGAAGCAAGGGAGAAAGAAATGTGAATTCAACACCTTAAAAGCAACCAAAGAAGAAATGCTTATTTCATCTGTGTCTCACTTCATCTCCAACTCATGCTCAGTTATAGTCAATTCCCACCTTCTGCTCAGAACATGGTAAAAAAAATTAATCCAGAAATTTCTCCTAAACAACTTTACTGTCTTTTTATGTCCTGACTTCTCTACTTCTCTCATGCCTTTACCCAATTGTAAGAATACTTATGTCTGAGAGTTCTAGATCTTTTTTAAATTTTTATTTATTAATTTGTGTGTGTGTGCACGCATGCACGTGGAGGTCAGAAGACAACTTTTGAGTCAGTCCTGTGCCTTTCCAGGGTTTCTCATTCTGGATTCTTACTCTGTTGTTCTTTGCTGTACTTGCCACCAACTTCCAGAAAATTCTCCTGTCTCCACCCACCCCATTTTGTCAGCATGCTGGTATTATAGAAGCTGTCATGAATTCATTTTTTGTTGTTGTTTCGTTTTTTTTTTCTTTTTGTTTTTCAAGGTAGAGTCTCCCTGTTGTCCAGGCTGACCTGAAATTCACTATGAAGTCTCAGGGTGGCCTCATACATGCACTACCATACCCCGATCTAAATTCTGTTTTTTAAAAAATATTCCTAGTTATGAGAGAGAGAGAGAGAGAGAAAGAGAGAGAGAGAAGGAGGGAGGAGGGAGAGGGAGGAGGGAGAACACACCAGGGCACCCTGCCTCTGCAAACAAACTCTAGATACATGGGCCACTTTTTGCATCTGTCTTTACATGGGTACCAGAGAATGGAGCCCATGCTGGCAGGCTTTGCAAGCAAGCACCTTTAACTGCTGAGCCATCTCCCCAGCCCTCTTTCTTTAAACTGTGGTATGGGGATCAAATTCTGTGACTTGAACTCAAGTGGAGAGGGCTTTCTCCACTGAGCCATCTCCCCAGCCTCAAGGTTTCTAGATCTTTATGATACCTGTTCTGCATGGGATCCTGTGTGTACAAATACTCTGTTCTCATTCCAGAAGTTTTCCTTGTAAGGGGTTTATAGAAGAGTTTCACCCAAACATGTAAGTCAAGATTTTTAAGTTAAAAGTGAGTTGTACTTCAGGTATATGAAGAATAAATCTGTTACTTTGAGTACCAATAATATGTTGTAAAAATACAAAAGTTTCAAGCACGAGTTATCATAAATGACTATGTTAGAATAGATTTGTGCACAGGATGATCAAACTAACAACATTTAACTACAAGGTCATAAAAGAAGAAATTAACATTGCAATGTCAATTATATGAGGACTACATCTGATGGAAAATAATTAAGAGCTGGGTGTGGTGGTGAGTGCCTTTAATCCCAGCACGCCAAGAGGTAGGAGGCTCTCCATGTGTTAGAGGCCACTCTGAGACTACATAGTGAACTCCAGGTCAGCCTGGGCTAGTATGAAACACTACCTAGGAAAGAAAGAAAGAAAGAAAGAAAGAAAGAAAGAAAGAAAGAAAGAAAGAAAGAAAGAAAGAAAGAAAGAAAAGGAAAATGGATAAGAGCTTGTTGAGTTATTTGACTAGTAGCAAAGTCAGCAGACTTTTCTGTATATGAGTGAAACGAGTGGGGAGTAGGAGTGGGTTGGCTCCCTCAGTTCATTTTATCCAAGTGCTTCAGAGATAATTTTAGAAGAAGGTAAGTGACAAAGGGTAATAGGATCTTCCAAGCCATGTGAATCTTGGACACATCCCAGTCCTAACAGTCTTTGAATGACTCCACCATCCAACAAGTCTCACACTGAAGTTAAGAAAGAGGTGGACAGGGCATTGGAGAGATGGCTTAGTGGAAGGTTACATGAAACGCAAGCATGAGCACATTATTTTTCAGATCCCCAGAACTCACCTAAAAGTTGGGACTGATATTGTGTCTTGTAATTTCAGCACTGGGGAGGTAGAGACAGGCAGATCCTTAGAGCAAGTTGGCTAGCTAAGACTGGTCAAATCATATAACTCTAAGATCAGCAAGAGATTCTCTCAAAAACTAAGGTGGAAACCAATTGAAGAATACACCTAACATCAACTTCTGACACATACCCACATACACCCCCACACGTGTGCCCACACACATATACACATGCGCACACACACACACATGCGCACACATACAGATTCCCCCAAAGAAGTGGATAAAAAGATAACAGAGAAAAGCTGAAGAAGTTTTGTAAATTGTCTTTAATAAATTGAGGTATAGGCCATCTATGCCTATTCTTTCGAGAGCTTTGAACATGAAGTGGTGTTGAATTTTGTCAAAGGCCTTCTCTGCATCTATTGAGATAACCATGTGGTTTGTGTTCGAGCCAATTAATGTGATGTATTACATTTATCCACTTGCGTATGTTGAACCATCCCTGCATCTCTGGGATAAAGCCAACTTGGTCAGGGTGGATAATATTTTTGATGTAGCATTGTATCTGGATTGCTAGGACTTTGTTCAGGATTTCTGCATCTAAGTTCATCAGAGATATGGGTCTATAGTTTTATTTTCTTGTTGCATCCTTACCTGGTTTGTGGATTAATCACATTAATTGGCTCAACCACAAAAACCACATGGTTATCTCAATAGATGCAGAGAAGGCCTTTGACAAAATTCAATACCACTTCATGTTCAAAGCTCTGGAAAGAATAGGCATAGACGGCCTATACCTCAACTTAATAAAGACAATTTACAAAACTCCTAAAGCACAAATCGTTCTCAATGGGGAATGACTCGAGTTCCCACTCAATTCAGGAATAAGACAGGGGTGTCCACTCTCACCACTGCTCTTTACCATAGTGCTTGAAGTTCTAGCCCTAGCAATAATACAGGAGAAGGGCATAAAAGGGATACAAATCGGAAAGGAAGAAATTAAACTGTCCTTCTTTGTAGATGACATGATCCTTTATATATCAGACCCAAAGAATAGTATCAGTAACCTCTTGAAGGTGATTAATGCCTTCAGCAATGTGGCAGGATACAAAATTAACACACAAAAATCAGTAGCCTTTATATATGCAGAAGACAAGCAGACAGAAAAAGACATCAGAGAGACTGTTCCATTTTCTATAGCCTCAAAGAAAATCAAATACCTTGGAATATCACTAACCAAGGTTGTAAAGGACTTATATAAGGAAAATATTGAAACACTCAAGAAGGAAATAGAGGAGGACATGAGAAGATGGAAAGATACTGCATCCTCATGGTTAGGGAGAATCGATATAGTAAAAATGGCAATCCTGCCGAAAGCGATTTACAGATTCAATGCCATGCTGATAAAAATCCCAACCTCTTTCTTCACAGACATAGAAAAAATAATCTCTAAATTTATTTGGAAGTGCAAAGACCTCAGATAGCCCAAACTATTCTAAGTAAAAAATCCTACTCAGGAGGTATCACCATTCCTGACTTCAAAACATACTACAAAGCCATAGTAACGAAAACAGCATGGTACTGGCATAAAAACAAAAGACAGATCAATGGAACAGAATTGAAGACCCAGCTTTAAATGGAAGTAACTTCGGTTATCTGGTCTTTGACAAGGGGGCCAACAATGTACGCTGGGCCAAAGATAGCATCTTCAACAAATGGTGCTGGATGAATTGGATAAACACATGTAAAAAATGAAAATAGACCCACTCCTTTCACCATGCACAAAAATCAACTCGAAATGGATCAGAGACCTTAGTATAAATCCTGTAACCCTGAACACTCTGGAAGAAAAAATAGGAGGAACTTTACATGAAATAGGAGTAGGGAAAAATTTCCTGAGCAAATCTCCAGCAGCCCAGGAAATATGACAAACACTTAACCAATGGGACCTGATCAGGCTCAAAAGCTTCTGTATAGACAAACCATACTCAAAGCCAATAGACCCCCTTCAAATTGGGAAATGATTTTCACCAGCTACAACTAAGACAGATGCCTAATTTTCAAAACCTACAGAGAACTCAAAAAAAATTAATAACAAAAACCGAAAATGCCCCCTCAAAAAATGGGGTACTGATCTCAACAGAGAATTCATGAAGGATGAAACACAAATGGCCTTGACTCATTTAAGAAAGTGCTCAGCATCCTTAAGCATCAGGGAAATGCAAATCAAAACCACAATGAGATACCATTTTACCCCAGTCAGAATGGCAATCATAAAGAAAACCAACAACAATTGTTGCTGGCGAGGATGCAGCGAAAAAGGAACCCTCATTCACTGCTGGTGGGATTGCAAACTTGTTCAACCATTATGGAAAGCAGTGTGGAGACTCCTAGACAAAATGGACATAGAACTACCAATGGACCCAGCTACCCCTCTACTAGGCATCTACCTGCAAGATGCCACATCTCAATGCAGAAAATTTTGTACAACTATATTTATAGCAGCTCAATTCATAATAGCCAAGAATTGGATTCAACCCAAATGCCCATCCATGGAGAAAAGCTGAAGAATTAAATTTCACAAAAAACTCTGTTTGTGAGTATAGCTTCAAATTTCTTCTATCTATTGCTACGTTGATGTCTTCATCAGTGCCCCCGAGAAGATTTACAGAACTACCTTTTCCTAGTGTTTTGAGAAGGCCACAGCATACCTGATGATCAGCAAGAATTATTAAATCTACCATAAATCTTTCTGGCTGGAAGACCATTTTGAATGTCAGGACCCCAAAGCTGCTGGTAATTATCAAATATCCATAGTGTCTACAACAATGCACCCAGGGTTATAAAATACAGTTCTGTGAAGTACATAGCCCATACAACTATATTTGGCTGGCTATTACTGTCCTAACTCTATACAAAGATGAAGAAAACTGAAAGCAAAAGAAATCCCATGTCTAGGCAGGTATCTGTTCATATTAGAGAGACAAGCATATCCATATCTTATTTCTAGAAGAAAATGTTGAGATTTCAAAAAAAAAGATTTGCCTCAGTTCACATGTTCTATGCATTGCTAATCCTAAACATCTATGCTTCTAAATGGCAAAACCAGCGAAATTAGCATGTCTTATACTCAAATGGTATTAATCACAATTGTCCAAGGTGCTAGTAGCTATTTGCAGAATTGTGGCAGAATAAAAATGTTCATACACTCATAGCAATGTAGAAAGGTAATGCTACTCTAAGTTGAAAAGCTAGAAAGTGAGGGTCACTCCAGGGATGGGGACAACTGGAGATAGATTTGGCATCACAGACATTCTGGAATTGAGGTAGTCAGAAAGGGAGGGTGGGGAGAACATGGCATGGGCCTAGTACTAAAGGAAGACCATGACAATGTCTTATACTATTTAAAGGCAAAGACTAATATTCACATGCCAGTGTTCCAAATAATTACTACCCTCAATGTTTTCATACTATTTTTAATTTAAATATGGAAAACAATAAGCACTAAAGAGTTTGGCAAAAAAGAAAACTATATACCAACATTATATATGCCATTATGTTTCATCACCTAGTCACATGTCTTCCAAAACTAACTATAGACAACCCTTTTCTTCATATAGGAAACAACTTAATTCAGCTGGAGTATAAGCTTAGTGTAACTTCGGTTTCTAAAAGGAGAGTGTGTAAGAGGAAAGATGCAGGTTAGTAAGCACAGAATACACTGCCATCTGTAGGGGCACACCTTCTGTCACATGAAAATTTAGTGGCTGTTCTCCATTTCCCCAGTCAACAAAGCGAAATGCGAAAATTAAATTCAAAACATTTATAATAGCACTATGCCCAGATCACACACTGAATTTTGCTCTTTGTACTCTTTAAAAGAGAAATAACACCTAAAGAATAGTACTTATTCCTAATAATTTAGACTCTCTGTTTGGACAATGGGTGTTTTCAAAATAAAGTGTAGAAATACTTTCAACCTCAATGAGACAGCATACCTAAAGGTGGACTTAGAAATAAGCTAGACAGCCTGAAAAGCCTTTGGTTCTTCTACTAACTTTGATGAAAGTGGATTCCCTTTCTTCTGCAATCCAGGATAAAGATTTCCCATGAAGGCTGGTGGTACTAACATGGAGCTGACTGAGAACTGTCATTTCTGTCACATGCATTGGAACTTGTGAAGACTGGAACTGGATGCTAGAGAAGATTCCCCTCTACCTCAGCATAGTGTGGATCAGGCTTTGGTTTATCATGAATTTTCAACCCTACTCACTGGTACCAGCCACGAGCCTTTGGACTGTACTTTATATATCAAAAATTTCATATGTCATGAACTAATCTTCCTACTTCTCCCCTGTTGAAAATGCATTTGCAAGCAACAGCTAGAAAAACTCAAGTCCATATTTGATTGCTTATTTGCTCACAGCCAGAAATTTCTGAATCAGCAATGCTTTAGTATCACTGCAGTCAAATCAATTACATGAGACTTTTAAGCATAAAAAATTAGATGTAACAGTGTTCTAACAGTATTATCCTTATTAATTTTGTTTTCACAGCTCTCAACTTATTGGGCTCTATCTGATGCTTTCTCATAGAACCAAATATTTGAGTACTGGATTTGGTTGCTGTTGATTTAATACATATTTCCAAAAGCAAAAAAAAAATCTCTGAGAAAACATTTTCTGGGTGATGTCAATTGGTAATATATAAAACCTGATAGAAAACATCCATAGAAAGGCACTATGAGGGTTGGAGAGATGGCTCAACAGTTAAAAGTACTTGCTTGAAAGACACCATAATTTTCCATTTACAAAAGAAATAAACCAACCATTGCTATTGCCAAGCACCTGAAAATAAACTGTGTGTTATAAAAACAAATAAGTGTATTACTGGAAAGCCACTGTGCTATCAGCATACACAATGTGGAGGCACCCACCCATCTGTAAAGATTCCAGAATACTCATTCTCTTACAATTCCAAACAAACAAACAAGAAAATAACAACCAAAAATTCCAGCATTTTCACATACCCATGGCAAGAAGCATAGCAAACCCAAGAAATAAAACATTCATTAATAAATAAAGAATATAACTTGTTCACTCCTACGACAGCTCTGTACTTTTTTTATAATGCTCCAGAAATCGTGAGGACAAAGAAAGTCTTCTTTATAAGCCAATAGAAGGAAACTTCATCTTATTAAAAATTGAGCTTACCTACCTTCATTGATCCATGTTCATTACTGAAGCCCTGTACCAGTTGCACACAGGACATCATGAAAATATTCACCACTGCCCACTCTCCGTACATTGTGAGTATTTTAACATCCACTGATTACTAAGCAGTTGACATCAGGAAGTTACAGAAAACTGTTTCAAAAGGCATTCTCCGGAATCAAAATTTCAGCACCCAAAAGTTTACATGGAAAAACAATCTTTTGTTATAAAAATCCACTGAGATGACTCCAACCAGGCAAATTATTTATTTTACACACTCTTAATTGGGGAGAGAGATATAAAAAAATTAAAAAAGTCTTGTGCTCCAAAAATAATCAGGAGGTGGACATGTGTTCTACTTGAAATTAGAAAGCATTATATAATCATTTTATGTCCAGAAAATTAAAAGCAAAACAAAAAACCTCTCCCCAATCTACGCTCCAGTTTCTGCTTGTTTGGTAAAGAGGTGGGATGGCCACTGGTGCTTGAAGCTACAGAAGGCTGAAACCCAACTGTGAATTAAAACTGTTTTTCACAATCTTCATGAAAGCTTGCAGAAGCCTGTGTCTTAAATCTGGTGCAGATTTTGGCAGAAAATGCAGGGAAGTCTTGGCTGTAATCTTGCTGTGTCCCTACCAATAGCAGGAGAGTTTTAAGAAGTGACTCACATGCTCAGGACTGCTGATATTTTAAAGCAGATAACCTGTAACATGAAACCCTGGCACAGTCTTGATGGCTGTAATGCGATAGGATTTCTCGCTTACGAGAGAGACTTAGGACACTCACACAGACACTCACACATGTGCTGCCAGTGACTCGGAGAGCAAACAAATGTGCTTCAAAGACCCACAAGTGCACACAAATCACAAAAGCAACCACACACACATACAAAATAAGGCGAACACACACAGTGATTGTTTTTAATAGAGGCTTAATAATTATGGTCAAAATAAAGAACTCTAATTTTGGAAGAAGCAACAATTAAATTTATTTGTATGTGACAGGAAATTTCCTGCATACATTGATACCAACATCATATTATCACCTTAATGCAGGATTCTTTGGGAATTGAATGCCTTGAGTGGTTGACAACATAAATGGAAAAGATGTAGAAAGTTCTTCACTCATTTCCAATCTTTGACTTCCAGGTTTTGGTCCCTTCAAACCCATTCTTTGCATTTCGGAAATCAAGAACAGCCTCTGAAATTTCTTTATTAGTGTTCATCACAAACGGACCTAGGACAGAAAGACAGATTGACAACATGCTGGGTGACATTATCCTTAGCCACTAAAGTAGTATGGATTCCTCTAATTCCAAATATGAACAAAATCTAAGCATACCTGAGCAGTAATGGTCACTGTTTACAATGCTCAACTCTGCAGGACTGTGGTTGGAGACTCTTGGTTGATATTTGACATAATTAGAAACCTTGATAAAGATTAAACTTTAGAGAAACAAATACAAATGCAACTGAATCTCACCAACCAGGTTCCTCATCAATGGTAACCCCTTAAAAAACAAAAAACTTTCCCAGATTTGGTTCTATTGCAAACCATCCTATGTAGCTGTTATTTTTTCTTTTTAATTAGCTAATTTAGTCTTCTAAATGGCTTTGTCATACATCTTTAATTTTAGTTAATCCACATTCTGCTTCCTCCTCCCCTCAATCACCTCAACCCTATCCTCACCTCAACCTTTTCTTCCCCAAGTATTTCACCCTCTACTTTCATATCACAGGTGTGCTACTTCCCGGGCCTTCCTCTTAAGCCCTCCCTCTTTCCCAATCTCACTGCTCCTTTCTATCTTCCTGGCCTTTACTGACTCACTCCAACTCACACACATATCTAAAACTTTGAAGCTAGGATCCTCACATGACAGAGAACATGTGACATCCTTTGTCTTTCTGAGCCTGGGTTACCCCACTTAGTTTAGTATTTTCCCAACCTATCCATTTTCCTGCAAATTTTATAATTTCATTTTTGTAGCTGTTATTTTTATAGCATGAGGTGACACCAAGAATTGAGCCATTCTGTTATAGTTGATGAGTTGGACAAATCTCATCATAGTTTTGGTGTCTGTCTGAGCAGTATATTTACATGATGCTTCTAAGTCAGTTTTGAAAGTTAGCAGACATTTAACTCTTTTGAAATCACAGGTAATGTTTTTATTTACTCTGAAGATGCTTGAGTTATCCTGTAGTGACCACATATTAGTTTAAGTTTTTAAGCTTGGATGGTTTTATTTAAAATATCCAGTCAATAAATACTATCATGTGCTTGCAAATAAAGGTGTTTTGTCCCCATGTAAACTTTTCATGCTTATATGATTCCATCTTTTACCTTGATCATGATTTCTAATTCACTCATCACACCAAAAAATACATAGTGCTTGTGTGGCTAGGGTGCTTTAATAAAGCTTGGAAACACCTGTATATGTACTATAAAAAGGAGAATATACAATTTTCAGGGGTTGGAGAGATTTCTCAGTGGTTAAGGCACTTGCCTTTAAAGCCTCATGGCCTGGGTTTGATTCCCCAGTTCCCACATAAAGCCAGATGCACAAAGTGGTGTATGCATCTGGATTTCCTTTACAGTGCCTAGAAGCCCTGGTGTGCTGTCTCTCTTGTGTCTGTCTCTGCTTGCAAATAAATAAATTATATATATATATATATATATATATATATATATATATATATATATAGTTAAAATATCAAATCCAGAAAGCATCACATTTTTTGCACTCCTTAAATGTCAACGGAATTTTTTTTTCTGTAAAGGGCCAGGGAACATATAGTTTAGATTTTGTAAGTCAATGTGCTTCTTAGCTGCCCAAGTTTTCCACTGAAGCCCAATAATAGTCATAGACAGCACATGTGACTAAAGATGACTAGTGTTCTGGAAAAACATGGCATGCATGGATTTGACCCATGGGCTGATCTCTTTGACTAATTCCTGGATCTGAACTCATATTTTCCTAAAAGAATGCAAGAAGTTCTCTCCTATTTTAGCTGGAGGAAAAGTAGCTGTCTCTTCTTATTTCTCCACACACTGTGAGGGCAAAGGAATACTGGATTGTCCTCAGAACATTTCTTCTACATACATGCAGAGGTTCCTAGCCCTCGTTTTAGGGGACTCCTTGCACTAAGGCTTTCTCTGGGCGATCTTGATTTTCATATAAGCGTGTTACTTAGACAGAGTAACACATTCCAGCTTCCTAGCCATTGTTAGCATATTAGATTTGGGGACCACTGTAATTTAAAACTTGAGAAAGATACCATGCCTTGCTGATGCTGAGGCCTGTGGAGAAAGTCAAGAAAAAAAGAATGACAAGAGAAAGGGAAAGTTCAGCAGAAGGCATCTAATTTCATCCATCAACTAATTAGTTAATTCAAGTATTCATCTATTATGTGTCTATTAAAATAAGACATCGTGCTTAATTAAATCAATGACATTGTGCTAGTGGTTAGAGACACAAAGATGAAAGACAAATCAATGCAGACTCTGTCCCTCAACGACCTCAGATTTATCACACAGACACATATGAAATCAGGTCATTGGAAAACAGTGTGCTACTTGGACTCATAAAAGTTCTTGTAATCTACAGAATAAGTACAGAAAGGGGAGAAGCAGCAGGATGGGATTCACAGAGGGAGCTATGTTGGAGAAGTCAAGTCAACAAGAATGGCCCTTGCAGGAGAGGCATCCTAAGGGAATTGAGCTTAGAGTCACAGCAAATTTCAGATGCAGGGCTGGTTGGTCACTTTGGGAATCTGGATACTATCTATGGGAAGATGTTTGCAGATAAATATGTACATAATCAGGAACCATTGCAGGGTTAAGTAGAAAGTAAGATGGTCTGATTTGTAGGTTTTTAAAAACTTTTTTATTAAGAGATTCCATAATCATACATCATATGCCATTATGATTCCCTCCCCACACTCCCCCATATTTCTTCCCCCTCTCAATTAGTCTCTGCTTTGTTTCAGTGTCATCAACTTTTCTTCCCATAACGTGTAGGTATTATCGGGCACTGTGACATCATGAATATCAAGGCCATTTTGTGCCTGGAAGTTTGCATTGTAAGCATTCCTACCCTTCCTTTGGCTCTTACATTCTTTCCACCACCTCTTCTGCAATAGACCCTGAGCCTCAGGAAGTGTGGTAGAGATGTCCCAGTGCTGAGCACTCCACTTTCATTTCTTCTCAGCACTATGATTTGTAGTTTTTAAAGGAGACTTTGTCACCAGAGTAGACAAGGTGTCAGGCCTGGGAGGCGTAGTCAATAGTGGAGTTCTAGGATAATTGATATATTGGTCATAGGCTGTGGATAGAACAAGGATTCAGCTAGTCAGCCTGGCCTCGAATCTCCTCTCTTGCCTCCTGAGTACTGGGTTTACAGGAGGGCTTCCACACCCACTGGCATGCATGGCATTTATGTGAGTTCTGGGGATCTGAACTCCCATACTCATACTTGTGCAACAAGCCCTTTTTTCACTGAGCCATATCCCCAGCCCAACAACAAATTTTTATAAAGCAAGTCTAACTCTTTGTTTCTTCTGCATGCACCTGCTTGCTGTTGCACTTTCTGTCATGAGGCCCTGGAAAGAACTATGTTCCTGGACTTTCCAGCCTCCAGTACTGTCAGACAAAATGCCCCACTTTATGAATTATCCAGTCTCAGGTATTCTGTTATAGCAACAGAGGACAGAGTAAGACAGTGTGGAAAACATTGTTAATTTTGTTTTTCTGAAAAAGAAATACATACAAGTCCCAAATAGAAAACAAAATATTTTTTCTCAAAATTGAAATCCTCTATGATAAAATAAAAAACAATGTTGTTTCCTTAGTTCTAATATTTATGTCCTACACATAATAAGTACTTAAGAAATGTTTAAAATCAGAGATTAATGTAGACCCAATCAACATGTATGTGCTTTCCTATTGCAATGGAGAAACGAGACAACATCCTGACCTGGAGAGATAGCTTAGTGGATACCTGGGGATCACTAGGCAGCCAGACTAACCTAACGGACTAATTTCAGGCAAGTGAAACCCTATCTCAGAAAAGTTAGACAGTGTCTGAAGGAATGACACCCAAGGTTGTCCTCTGGCCTCCACCTGTAGGCACACACACATGCACACAGATACATATACACTCATGTACCTGCACACATAAGAACATGCACCCAGACATACACACAAAAATAATATTAAAAAGAAACAAAATTCTTAGATTTGTTGATGGAGAGATAGAACAAAGACATCTATCCATTCTTTCTACTAAGATAACACATGTACTCAACTGTCAAAGAAAAGGAAAGCCAGCCAGGAAAATTGTCATCATTTTGGGCTTACCATGTTGTACAACTGGTTCTCTCAATGGCTCCCCAGAAATTAAAACAAAATGGCTTCTTTTGGGATCCTAAAGTTAGCAAAGAAATCACCAAACAATAAACATGATTAGTTTTGAGTGTCAAATTTGGAAAAATTTATATTTGACATATGTTGTAGTTTGGGCATAAAATGCCCTTCTCCCATAGGCTCATGAGTTTGAGCACCCAGACTTCATCCCCAGCTGGTAGCTCTGTTTGGAAAGGCTGTGGAATCTTCTGGAGGTGGAATAGTGCTGGAGGAAGTGAATTACTGGGAAAAGACCTTGAGACTTTACAGCCCAGCCTCACTTCCTGTTCCTTCTTTGCTTCTCAGCTGAAATGTGATGAGCTAGCCTGCCATGTCTTCTTACCAAGAAACTTCCCCCTTGAAAGTGTAAGCCAAAAATAAACCCTCTCCTTCTGTAAGTTGCTTCTGGTCAGGTATTTGTTCACAGCAATGGGAAAGTAACTAATATAACATACTAACTAAGTTGATAATGTTCCTTCTTGCGAGTACAAATCCCAAAAATATTTCCTGTGAAATACTCAATGTGGAAATATTTATTCCTTAAGATGTTTAGTAGAAAGTACAATTCAAAAACAAATCCAGGCCACCAACATAGTAACATTTTTAGATGAAAGGAAAATTGAAATTAAGATCTTTAACTGGAAACATCTTCATAACAAACTGTGACCGAATTGGCTTATTACTAGGAATTATGATTTCTCACTAAAAATACAATTTTAAAGGGAAGATTAATTATGCACTACAAAATAAGACTTTGTTACTTTTGACACTTATTAGTAGTATAAATTATGCCTCATAAATACTGGAACCATATATAAGCACAACATACAAAGAACATTGATCTGCTCAGGCAAACTTCTTTCCAAATGGTCCTATGTTATTGAAGTCTCTAAGTTTTTCTTTAGAATCAAGGATTTATTTTATCTCTGAAACTAGAAAAGTGTATTAAATAAAATGACCAGGATTAGTGTTGATGCAGACAAAGATATACTTTCAGGTTATCTTTGGAGCGACTTTTAAATTCATGTAGGAAAAATTTTAACAGTTAAAAGTTAAAAAGAGGGTCTGGAGTGTAGTTTAGTAGTAGAGCATGCATGAAGTCCTGGGTTCAACCTGTAACACCACAACAAAGGTTTCATAAGGACAGAGGATGTAGCTCAGTGGTAGAGTGCTTGTCCAGCAAGTATAAGGCTCTGGATTCAATTATAAGCTCTTCAAAGATCAGAGGACAACCTTGCGGTGTTGGTCCTCTCATTTTACATAGTTTGAAATGGGGTCTCTTGTTTTGCTGCTGTGAATGGCAAGCTAGCTAGCCCTGGATCTCTCAGACTCTCTAAACTCTGCCTCCCATCCCCATAGGAATGTTGGCATTATAGATGGATGCTCTAGTGGAGTTGGGCTTATTGGTTTCTAGGGATCTCTAACCATCAGGCTTGTGCAGCAAGGGCTTTCAATCACTAAGCCATCTCCCAGCAGCTTCCCACCCAGGCCCATTCCTGCAGAACTACAGACCCCACCTCCAGCTTCTCTTTTGTGGCCTCATTTCAATGACTGGATGTACTTAGAATTCTAGACTAAACCAATTAGTGATCTCTGGTTTCTCAACTTCTACTTTGACATCTTCAGGTCCACAGTTCCTCCCACCTGCACATCTCTTTGGATACCTGCCTTGTGACTGCCATATTGAGAGGAATTCTAACTAGCAAAGTGGGGAGACCATACACAGCAGAACTGAGGCATCCTCCCAAAGCAATAGGTGCAAATGAGCCCAGACATAGGGCTACTAGACAAAGAGAACACTAGAAGGAGAACCATGCACCACAATGCTCAGAAACAGATTTTAATGTTGTTTTCACACACTTAATTCTAAATTGGTTTGCTACTCACTAATGAATAACTGAGGATTATGTATTTTTCTTGAGTTTTTGCTTGTTTTTTTATTTTTATTGTTTTAAAAATATTTTATTTATTCACTTGCAATGAGAGAGAGAGAGAGAGAGAGAGAGAGAGAGAGAGAGAGAGAGAGAGAGAGAGAACACCAGCATCTCAAGCCACTGCAAGTGAACTCCAGAAGCATGGGTACTGGGTACTAGGGAATTGAACTTGGGTCATTAGGTTTTGCAGGCAAGTGCCTTAACTGCTGAGCCATATCACTAACCCAAGTTTATCTAATTTAGAATTAAATAATAATAAATCCAAATGGTTATGCACTTTAAAACATTCAAATTTTATGGAACTACACTCAGTCTAATAATATAGCATTTTCTTGAATATGTAATATTATCTGAAATTATATCCAACATTTACATACTTCTACTACTGCAAGGATTAGACTCAGAAGATTTCTCACTGAATTCAAGAAAATTAATCATTAATTGTAATTTCCCATACATTTCATAAATACTACCATGTTTTATAGGACTGAAATTTATTTCTCCTTTTCGCTTTCAAAACTTAACTTAGAATACAGGGAAAAACAATTTCCTCAAAAGTCATCATTTACTCCCTACAATCCCAGGGATGGTATCATTTTAAACATTCACTTAGACACTGCTTTATTTTTCACATTCTAAAAAAATCCCTCTGATTATTCTTAGTTTTATATTTTTATACTTAGCATCACCTTACCAATTCATACTCAAACAAATATGAACCCAGCAGAAAATCAAATAGTGATCCTAACAAAGCTTTTGCTAACATGAGTCTTAAAAGCAGATGGCATCAAGCCCATAGACTAAAATCATTTGTTCACTCTGAGCACAGACCCTCACAACCTTCGGCTGGCTTACTTATGTTTTACACACAGTTCTAACAATCAGACTTATAGTCCTCATAACTATAAGAGATTCAGAGCTCCAAGCAAAGAAAATACTGTCTTGCAGTTCTGAATCTATGGATACTTTTCCGGGGCATGCAGGAATCCTTGCTTGACTATACTGAGTCACTTTGTGGGACTCATGTTTGGCCTGATTCTCACTATAATTTATGGGGTTTTGGAACATTCACTTTGTGTCCAGGAGAGCTTCTGTCAGGGGAATAATTTTCTTTATGTAAGTGTGATTCTTAAATGACTAAAACCTCAACAATATTTCTTAAAAGTCAATTTCCACCAAAGATTTATTTTCTAAGGGGTTTGCAGTGGTAACATTTTAGGTTGAAACAAGAGACATCAGAAAGGAGATCCGTGTAATATTGTTTTAAGGTGTCTTGTTTTGGCCAGGGTCAAGGAGACATACTTCAGTAGGAGGGTCAGGAAGCAGAGGAGGAAGGATTAAGGGTTAAAGAAGAGACAAAAGACTGGCCTGTATATCACATATGGACTGACTGCTGAGAATGTAAGTTTCCCAATCAAAAGATAGGTCTTTGGGGAGTAATCAACATGCCCTACAGTTTACACATTTTGGAAAAAGAAAATATTAAAAATAAATACTTTTTTATATTACTCAAATAAAATGACAACTTTCCAATTATTATTTGGACAGTAGGCTAAGAAGGCACGTGCATTTTGTCTGAAATGAGGAATTATGAAACACCTGGGAGTTGAAGAGCTTGGTTTCCCATCGTTGTGGTAATGGGAGGATGAGCCCAGCTTTCAATGACATTTGCACTGATTTACCCACTGGGTGGCCCCTCTCTTCTAATCAAAGCCAGATCTCTTTTGTATCTTTCTTGTTTTTATTGCCTTCGCTAGTCTTCTTTGGTAAAAAATCTTATCAGCTCTCTGGATATTCAGTACAGTGATGATGTAGTTCAAAGTTCCAGCTAAAAATTCTTCCCTGTGGTGTGAAATGATGAAAATAGGCAAAAGCCTTTTAAGACATTCTGGGTCCGTGGGTTACTTAGGGAGTTGCAGCGCGCATCAACTCCCCGTTCACCCACGGGAGCTGGGTGAGCAGCGGCTTGGAATAGCCGTGAGCCGAATGAGAGATGAGACTCTTGGGAGAACGCGTCAGTGGGCAGATCTCATTTTATTGGTAGATTGCAGCTTTTTTATAGAGAAAAGTCAGAGGTAGAAGCATAGGAAGCAAGATCTGTGAGAGAATGGTGATGTCAGCAGAGGAAATGAAACCTTATTGTTTAGGTTTGTTATTTGCAGTTAGAATAAGTTAGGCTTTGAACTGCTTATCTTATCGGAGCTGTGTCCTGCCTGGGGCTGGAGTTTTCAGGATTGCTAAGATTTACAGGG
>PVHP010023210.1:0-27593 GCA_004024765.1 Zapus hudsonius
AGGTGTCCCCTACAAATGAAAAGTGTTCTCAGTAGTCCATCGCCAGATGATGACAGTTTGGGTATTAGAAACATGCTGGGAGTGTGTTGTTGTGGGTACTTTACGGGTGTTATACCAGCTTCCCCTTGCCAGTGTTTGGCGCACTCTCCTGTTGCTGTTGTCCACCTGATGTTGGCCAGGAGGTGATGTCCACCCTCTGTTCATGTCATCATTTTCCCCTGCCCCTGGAGTCCATAAGCCAAAATGAACCCATTCCTTCCATTGGCTGCCTTTGGTCTGATTCTTTTTGCAGGAATAAGAAAGGCGACTATGGCAAGCTGGAGCCCAAAAATCTCTTGGTTGGCCAAAGACTTTTTCCTTATTTTAAAGCTCAGCATATGTTTGCATATTTATAAAATATATAAGGAGAAAAGTTTCCGATTTAAACCCAGATATGGAATTCAAACTAGAAAAATCCCTGCTGAAATGGAGCATTAAAGTTTCTGTGGGTCATTCTCTTTTTTACATTGCACTTGGAGTTCAAAATGCATCTAAGGAAACCCCAGAAGTAACGGGTCACATTCAGAGATCCCAGCACCGTTACACAATGTCCTGATGGAAAAGCCTTATAAACCAAAATGTTCTCTCCTTTGGCATGATGATCCAGGAGGAAGTGTCTTAAAGCAAGACTTTTTCTAGGTACATTTGGCCAGCTCCTTGGTTTCTGACCCAAGAAATCTACATGGGATAGAATGTCTGGCACCGGTACCTTGAAGTACAATTAAATAGCATTTACATATGCCAGGAATATTTTTACATCTCGATTGGAGAACAATAATAAAAGATAGAGAAAGGGATAAAAGCCGACTGCTGTGCGTTAATATAAAAACAAGACATGTAATGATACTTTAAAATTGCTTAAATAAAACCATCAATTGGCAGAAGTGTGATCAGGCACCAGCAATAAAAGTGGTACAAATATTGCATTTGTATCAACTGTGCCTCACTTATTCGAATAACTTTATTGAGCATTAGTGATACAGCAATAAAAAACAAAACCCAGACGACTCTTTTTATTCTCTCAGAACCTTAAATGTGTTCAGTAATGCTCTGACGGCTGCAAAGGCAGTCATAAAATTAAATGAGGAAGCACGGGACCCTTGAATGAGCACTGATCTAGGAGTCCCAAGATATGAAACACAACTTCCTTTCTGCCAACTACAAAGCAAATCATACAAATGCGCCAACTCAATCTTACACCAGGAAAAAAGCAGTGTGTGACATTACCTACCCTGTGAGTCTCATCGGTCAATGTGAAGTATCTCGAGGCTGGGGAGATAGTGCAATTGACAAAGTGTTTTCCCTGCAGGTAGGAGGGCCTGAGTCCAGTCTCTAGAACCCATGGGAGAACACCAGGTGTAGAGGTGTGCACTTGTCCTCCTGGAACTGGAGAGGTGGAGACAGGAGAATCCTTGGGGTTCCCTGGCAAGTCAGTATAGCCTAATTAGCACGACGCAGGCCAGAGAGAGACCCTATTTCAAAAGAGCCCAGGTTGGGGAGATGGCTCAGTAGTTAAAGGCACTTGCTTGAAAAGCCTGCTGGCCTGGGTTCAATTCCCATGTAAAGCCAGATGCACAAATGGTACATGTGTCCATCTGAAGTTTGCAGTGGCAAGAGGCCCTAGCATGCCTCTCTCTCTCTCTCTCTCTCTCTCTCTCTCTCTCTCTCTCTCTCTCACACACACACACACACACACACACACACACACACACATTCTCTCTCTTTCTCTTTCTCTCCCTCCTTTGCAGCAGCAAGAGACCCTGGTATACATATACACATGCAAATAAAAAAAAACTTCAATGGAAGATGATGCATGAGGAATGACACCTAAGATCTGAGATTGTCCCGTGGCTCCATACACGTGTGCATGCACACACAGAAAAAAACAATTACAAGGTTCACAAAGAGAATCCAAATATGCCTTGAAAACTATTTTTAAAATATCCATAGCCACAAGCTGGCACTAATAGAGAGCTGTATGAAAAATAACAAATCTCTTGTAACAGATGATTTGAGTTCAGGTTAACAGTACGCCGGGAGACGACCTGGACCCAGCATGCTGTCAAGTCCATTAACAACATCTTCAAAAGTTTCAGTCCCTCTCCATCTAATCATTGTAATTTTGCCTGGATTTCGTCAACATGTCAAGTTAAGCTCAGATTCTCAAGCAATGTTCCAGCCACAGGAAGAGAAAAAAATATGAGTCAGATAGAGTTCTATCAAACCTTCAAACTGAGCAACAAACTCCACATGTTTCTTTATTCTTCGGGGTCTGTGTTGTTCAACCTTACTTGAATCTTAACAAATGACGGAACTTTCCAACTACAGACCAATCCACTTAGTCAAAGTAAATAACAGTTGTGGTAATTGCAACCACATTAACTGGGCTGCTTTTATTTAAATTACTTCTGCACTCCTGAAGGAAAGCACCGTCCTTGAGAAAAATGAAGTGGTTACGGCATCAACAAAACATAAAACGTCGAAATTAAACTCGGGAGGAACATAAATTCAACTTGGCATCATTCTGGTTTACAAAATTACTGTCACTGAACAAGCCTGCATCCGCTTGAGTCACCCGTGAACACCACGTGTAAGAAACAGTTAATACCTCCAAGTGCTCTGTGAATGAAAGAAAAGTTTTTTTTTTTTTTTGAACTGGAGAAATAGAATAATGTTGCTTTTCTTCCAACACTGGCAAATATATGCGCTGACAGCTAAGAGTCAACTTAATCTTTCCCTTCCTGGTTCAGAATAAAAATAAATATAGAAAATATAAATATATACAAATAAATCCACCTGAGATGTAATATCTTTTTTGGGTTTTCATGAATGACAGAGGAAAGAAAATGATGGTGAGTTTCATGTAATTCCTGATGTCACAACCTTCTTTGAGAAAATAGACAATAACGGGCCAAACAATTTTAGGAAAAAAAGACAGCATTTTCCTCAGCTTGGATTGGACAGAGCTGTTTTGGTATTTTGCATAGAAATTCCGCTTCCACCAGAAGGGGCCTTTGGGAAACTGTGAAGGTCAGCAGGCTATCAAGAGATAGTCACATTCCAGAGTAAGATGTCCTGGCATTCCAGGACATATTTTTTATCTCACCCAGCTGTTTTTCTGGAAAAACTAACAAATCTCTCTCCCTTTGGCCTCACTCAGCAAGAGTTGCACCCTTGCCATTTTTCTCTTAGGGTGTGATTGTGTGTCAGTTGCCAGGATGTAAAATAAATGTCACAGCTGATCAAAGATGGAGCAAGAGACAGAGAGGACATTTATACACCTCAATGACAAACCCAGAGATTTTAATCCTGCTTATTAAACCATTCAACATTCTGTTATGGGAAGGCACCAGCAACAACGTGAGTAACTTTATGTTCCCAACTTTCTCAAAATAAGTCACTTCTAAGTAAGTTTCATATGGAGGCAAGCAGCACAAAATGTTTATAGCTCAGAAATGATGCATTTTCATTTCTTAGTCAGTTTCGCCTGAGCTTTTACCTTTCAGGTGGAAGGATAGGTTTAGGGCTGAGTTTTGCAATAAGTGCCTCTCACCCACAGGACCTGTAGGTGGGCACTCAGAGAGCATCAGTTAGCACAGTCTGTGGATGGCACAGACATGAAGGCGTTTATACCCAGCGACTTCACACTTACTCAAATTCCCTTGACTCTGGTCCAGAGAGAGAGAGGCTTCAACGGGAGTCCAGGTGGGCGTGGTGGGTGGGTTAGGAGATGCGGTGGGCACCATCGTGCTCTCGTTAGAAATTGTGTTGGTAAGAATAATGTCAGGCACTTGGACTTCACCGTCAGTGACCAGAGGTTCGCTGCCATTTGATTTAAAATAGGACTTTTTTAATGTTCCTGGGAGGGGAAAAAAGATATTGTAAATATTACTACAAACATTTGTTCTAAAAAAAAATCAAAAAAATTTTTTGAGCTGGAGAAATAAAATAATGTTGCTTTTCTCCAAACACTGGCAATACTGACAGCTAAGAGTCACCTTAATCTTTCCCTTCCTGGCTCAGAATAAAAATAAATATAAAAATATAAAAATAAATCCACCTGAGATGTAATATCCTTTTTTGGGTTTATCCTTTTTTGGTATGATCAGAAAATGTTAGCATTACTTTGTCATGTGCTATCCAAGCCAGGAAAAGACAGAGAATGACGACAGCCTCCTCCGTGGGAACGGCTGGTGGAGTTACTGTTCTGTCTTGAATCACCCGTCCTGTGAGATAACCTTTGCTGTCTTGAAAACTTCAGCTTCCAAGCCTGAGTTCCGATGCCCGAAGAATGCTGGACAGTTCTATCCCACCCGGCACTCAGGTAGAAATGAACATGGTTAATTTTGGAGTATTCTTTCCCCAGTCCTCAGTTTCTCCATTTCAACCACCATGTTCCTGGGACCCAGCACACACTCCACACAGCTTCTATTCTACCCACACATAGTGATGTATGCTTGGTTTCAGATTTACATTGTTTGCTCTGGGTATGCATTAAATATGGGGAAATATAACAACATATCCTAGAAACCAAAACAGTAAGGCTCTAATTACAGCACAAAATAAAAGGAAAAAATAAATTACTTTTATCTTTGACCAGAAGCTAAAAAAAAACACAATTATATAAAATAATAAATGAGTCATTAAACAAAGGTTATCAACGGATCACATTCGAAAATAGAGAACCAAACCTAAGATGATTGAGAATCGCCTATGTGTCAACAAACTTTTAAAATCTTTGGAAGAGATCATGTATTTTTTTAAATTTATTTATTTCTGTATTTGCAATCAGAGAGAGATAGAAGAAAGATGGTCAGGGATAATGGGCACACCAGGGCCTCCAGCCACTGCAAACGAGCACCAGATGCATGGGACACTTTGTGCATCTGGCTTTATGTGGGTACTGGGGAATTGAGCCCAGTTGGTTAGGCTTTGCAGCCTTAACTGCTGAGCCATCTCTCCAGCCTGAGATCATGTATTTTTCACTCAATCAAAATAGACAGAAGACTGTACTTTCAGAATATAGCACTGTAGTTGAGCATGTCAACAAAAATAAATGAACAGGATGATGATCCCTTCATAGAAATGTCTAACAGAGACTTTGTTCAGAAAACATTTACAGTGAGTGTTCTAATTCGGTCTCACTTTCCTAAGTAGCCCCATGGGCCATTCAAAACTAAAGAAGTATAAATAAAATCTTTTTTAATATGTATTTATTATCCATAATGAGTTACATTATTTAGTGGGCAAACAATGAGTTGTTATCCCCAATTAAATAAAATCTTTAATATCAGTCTATGGAAAAAATTTCTCTACATGTGCCTGACACTTGGGAATTCCAAATCAAAATAGACTAAGGTCAACAGGTTCATCTGCCAAAGGACTCTAATTAAAATGCTGGGGCATAAAAGCTAAACCATGTGATGTAGGTAACACACTCAACTGTCTGCATGGTTACAAGCAGTCAGATGCAGATGGGGAAGCGAGGGGATCATTTGCCTTTGATCTGATTGCTACACAAAATGCATTTCATTCATACCAAACATTGACTAATCAGTTATACATAATTAACTCCACTTCCATTCTTTCTTCCTCACCTATTGCTACATAAAGAGATTGTTCATGTAATCTATTTCTGCTAATATGCCTACAATAAAAAAGTCCTGTTAAGCCGATTTACTTATCATACTAAACCTAAGAGTCCACAGCCAAAACTGGCAACATTCTGTTAATAAATGATTATTCTTTATGCTTAGTCTACTAAGATGAGTTCCTTATATGAAATGCTCCATAGTTGGCCTTGAAATTATTTAATATATTATTTATTATTTATTTGCTAGCAGAGAGAGAGAGGGGGGATGGGTGTGGAAGCAAACAATCTCCAATGTGTGCACCACTTTGTGCACGAGCTTTACGTGGGTGCTGGGGAATCAAACCCAGGGCATCTGACTCTTTAAACCACTGAGCTATCTCTCCAGCCCTACTTTCATTCTTTCTTCCTTGCTTAGTCTTGCCTATGGAGATTTTTCATGTAATCTATTTCTGCTAATGTGGCTACAATGAATAAGACCCGTTAAGCTGATTTACTTATAGTAAACCTAAGGGTCCACAGCCAGCCGAGGCAACATACTTTTACTAAATGATAATGCCTTGTGTTTATTCGATTAAGATGTGTTCCTTACCACATGAAATGCTCAATAGTTGTCCTTAATATTTTTATTTATTTGTGAGATAGATAGATAGATAGTGTGTGTGTGTGTGTGTGTGTGTGTGTGTGTGTGTGTGTGTGTGTGTGTGGTTGTGCCCAGCCCTCTTGCCATTTCAAACAAATTTCAGATGCATGGTCCACATTGTACACCTGGCTTTACCTGGGAGCTGGGAAGTCAAACCTGAGCCATTAGGCTTTGTGAGCAAGTATCTTTAATAGCTGAGCCATCTCCACAGCCCTCTGAATACCTTTATAATAATCTTATTAATAATCTTGCCTTGATCGTTTTAGTCCATTGCAGTGGTAAAGTGCTACTGACGTCATCTCCCTCTAAGACCTCCTTGAAGCAATCGTGGTTTCAGAAGGCACTGAATTGGAGAACACATTTCCTAAAAAGAACAGACAGCTTCCTAGTCCTTGAACAATATGTATGGAAACAATTTGGCAGAACACAAAGAAAGATGCTCTATGAGAGCTGCTGTATTAATGTTCCTACAGTATATTTAGAAGGGAAGAAGGAGAGAGACAAGAGATGGAACAAGAAAGGAGAGAGAAAAAAGAGGAGAGACATACATGACATGTTTTTAACTCTAAATTCACTGGTAAATTTGTTTTCAAGCACCTCTGGAAACTGACAAACTTCCAACATAGCTAATAATCTATTATGCATTTTGTCAAAATGCAAAGATGAAAAAACTCAACAATACTCAATGCTGTCACCCTTCACTAGGAAGGGCTATGCAAAATGCTAAGCTCTAGTTCAGCGCACTTCTTCCAATGGACCCATTCCTCTCTCCTTTCCTATTTTCATGATGCTGGAATTAACAATACAGGTCCCTTAGCTGAACCACCTGAGTTTGAATCCCCTCAATACCCCTTTCTAGCTCTGAAACACTGGACAAACCCTCAACTGCTACAGAATAAAGGGAAAAAAAGTACTTCCCTTTTGCTGGCTGTGGGGTCAAATTAGTCAATACAGATAAATAAACAGTTAAAACAGCTCTGGGGTCACAACAATTTCTCACTCACTGTGTTATTACCATAAATGATAGTAATATCCGTAGAACAGTCTTCCTTAGGGCTACTGAGCTGCTTTTAAATAAATGCACATTTCCTTTTACTATAAAGTGGATTCCAGCATCACAAAATAGCTAATTCTCCAAAGTGAATCACTTAACCCCATTTTGGAGCTAGCTAAATGGTTCTTTCATACAGTTATCAGTGGAAGGTAAGCTGTATCAAGAACGTATGGTCCAAAGGTGTTTCAGGGGCTGGAGAGATGGCTCAGCAGTTAAGGCACTTGCCTATAAAGCTAGAAGGACCTGAGTTCAGTTCCCCAGTGCCCACATTAAGCCAGATGCACAAGGTGGTGCATGCATCTGGAGTTCATTTGCAGTGGCTGGAGACCATGGTGTGCCTATTCTCTCTCTCTCTCTCTCTCTCTCTCTCTCTCTCTCTCTCTCTCTCTCTCTCTCTCTCTCTCTCTCTCTCTCTCTCCCTATCTATCTTTCTCTCTCTCACACTCTCAAATAAATACATACATAAATAAATAAAATTGTTTTAGCTCTAAATACAGAAAAAATTTATAATGTTTACAAAACAATCTGATGCCTTCTGTTTATGTTTATGCCCCTAGATTAGTGCTGCTCTCAGCCTTGGTCAAAGAAGCTTCTCTATGCAGAAGTCAGCAATGACTGGGAAGACTCAAACCAAGTGACTGGAGTGCTCAGTGCTAAGCGAGTCATATATATGAACCCCTACAAGGCTCAGGGAACCTCGTGGAAGAACTCAGAAAGAATGGACGAGCTACAGGAGGGAAGGAGCGTTGTGAACACCATCGTCTGCACATAGCATGGCTGTTGTAGTCATGAACTCAGCAGCTGTGGTTACCTGCCCATCACCAGTCCATGACAGGAGCCCCACGCCTCCTGAGGAGCTATTGGGAAGTAAAGGTTGATGGGGGAATGGAGACAGTTTCTTCAGTGATCTAGCCACTGATCAGTTGCCCTTGACCCAGTCATTAACTCCTCACACAAGCTCATACAATCAGCCCATTTTTAACTCTGTGAGTCACAAAGACAAAAAGACATCAAAGTTGAAGTGAACCTAGTGTTGTCATTTGAATCTGATGTCCTCCATAAACTCATGTTCTGAATGTTTGGTCCCCAGGGGGTGGCAGGAGCCTTTCAGGAGGAGGTGTGGTGTTGGGGGAAGGTTTTAGAATGTTCTAGCCCAGTTTGCTGTCTCTTGCTAACATCTTCCACCTGTTATCACAAGGAGTGATGTCTAGCCTCTGCTTGTGTGATGTTTTCCCTGCCATCATATAGGATACTTGGCTCTCAAGATGGTAAGCCCCGTCAGCTGATTTGGGTTGGGTGCTTTGTTCCAGAAACACAAAAGTGACTACAAACCTAGTTAGAAAGAAGAAAGGATTGCACAGAAGGAGGGAGACAAGAGAAGATAATGAGGGGTGAACTTATCCAAAATGTATTATGTACATACACAAAAATTGTCAGAAAAGAAAATTAAAAAAAAGAAATATCCAGGTCTGGGGAGATGACTCAGTGGATAAAGTACTTGCCTCTCAAGTGTGAGGACCAGAGGGAGTTGACCTGTCATTCCTATGAAATGGGAATATTATTACTCTACACGGAATATGGGAAAACAACACCTGAAGTTCAAGAGTGTTAACCTGCCCATGACTTGGGTCACGACATACCCGTAAGTACACTTCTCCCTCTGGATGGTGTATAGCTTGTTGGTTCATTGGTTGTTTTTTTTTAATCCACCATTATATGAGTACAGAATTTGTCTTCTTATGACGTGATTTTAAAATTAATTATTTATATGCTAGGCATATGTGACACATTTACTTTACATTTTGTATGCGCTAGGAGCTGCACACTTCCTCTCTGCTGAGAACACAAAGCTTAGTAATGGGTTCTTGCCATCAAGATGTTGAGAGGCAGGCAGGTAATCTAAAAAAATAGAAACCACGTCACAAGTGCTTCAAGGAGGATGTGCATAGGACAGTCTGGTGGCACACTGTGGAGAAGCAGCCATCATTCCATTTGAGAAAGACAGGAAAGCTGTCTTGGGGGTAGATGTTCTCACAGATCTAAAAAAAAAATAGGGTTATAAACTTTCTAGGTTTGAACAAAGGGAGAGGTGGTGTGATGGTTAAGTTTTGTTGTCAGCTTGACCTTTCAAGTAATATTGGATGGGTCTCTGAGGATGTTTACAGGAAGGCAGCCTCTCAGTAGGGGGATGAAGCTCAAAGAAGCTGGAAGTAAACATCCTTTCCTGTGTGGGCCATGCAGGAAGGAAATTCCAGAGACTCAGGAAGCCATTAAGTCTGGGGAAAGATTGTAAGACCCCACCCTAAGGCTGTATAAAGGGGAAGAAATTCTCTCCTTGGCCTCTCCTGCCTGTTTCCTGTTCTGTGTGTGATGTAGGTGATGGGTTTCTCTCTCTGCTCGGACCTGTGAAAGAGGGCCAGCCTGTTTTCACTGTTACAGAATTTCCCCTCAATCTGTAGTTTCAATAAATCCTTTCCTCCCCCAAATTGTGCCTGGTTTGGAGATTCATCCCAGCAGCATGTGGCTGACTACAACAGGTGGGAATAAGGAAAAGATCATTTTTCAACTATAGCAAAAGGCAAAAGACAGGGGAAAGAAAGGCAGTGAGTAATAATGGCAGGCCAGTAAGGGGAAAGACTGGAGAGGCAGTGGAGGCCGGGACAGATCAGGCTGAAGGTCTGGAATATGCCACGTTGTGATGAAGACCTTTTGATGGATCTTAAGCATGGTAGAGCATTATGAGGCGGGGTTATGTTTGAATGGGAAAAGTACCAAAGAAATGTAGGAACCATTGTAACAGTCCAAGTGAGAAAAACCCCAGGATCTTGCCTTGGGCAAAAACAATGAGGGCCAGGAGAGCATCAGAGGCAAAAAGTAATATAGGACTGAAGAGATGGCTCAGCATTGAGGCACTTGCCTGCAATGCCCAACGACCTGGGTTTGATTCCCCAGTACCTACATAAAGCCAGATACACAAAGTCTGCATGCATCTGGAGTTCATTTGCAGCAGCTGGAGGCCCTGGTATACTCATTCTCTCTGTGTTCCCCCCCCCCCCGCTTAAAAATAAATAAAATATTTTAAATGCATAAAAGCATGACAGGTGTGAAATGGTTGGGCATAAGAAGGCTCTCACACATGTAGTCAGTAGCGTTGCTTAATGGGCACTTCTGTTCTCTCCTGTTCTACTGAGTGGTCTCTTAGGTGGGGCCCTGAAACAAGTTAAAGCCATAATCAAAACTAGAAGTGTTCCTTCTAGACATAGGGATTTAATGATTGATGCAATTCCTCCAGATTTCTCACACAATGGCCACAGAGTTCAAGACTGGGGTGGGGGGACTGCTTCATCAATTCAGATCCTCAAAGACCCAATGAAGCACAGCTCCTCAACATACCTCAAAACACCTGCAACATAAATTACAAATTAATCTAAGCTGGATTTGTATGTGTAAGTGATGTACGTATGTGTGTGTGTGTGTGTGTGTGTGTGAGAGAGAGAGAGAGAGAGAGAGAGAGAGAGAGACCCAGAAGAGTATGGCAGGTGCCCCCTTGATTGCTCTTCCTCTTGATTTCCTTAAGATCGGGTCTCTCACTGACTCCAGAGTTTGCATTTTCAGCTAGACTGACTGTCTCTAGTCTCCTGTGTGACAGGGTTATAGGCGTGCACAGGCAAACCCGGATTTTCTCATGGGTCCTCTTGCTTACACAGCAAACACTATTACCCGTGAGCCATCTCCCCTTCTAATCAGTGTTATTTTAAACCTCTGGTATTTGGAGATTTTCTGTTGCTAT
This sequence comes from Zapus hudsonius, assembly GCA_004024765.1. Taxonomy (NCBI): domain Eukaryota; kingdom Metazoa; phylum Chordata; class Mammalia; order Rodentia; family Dipodidae; genus Zapus; species Zapus hudsonius. Next base: position 11,117 of record PVHP010023210.1, read on the forward strand.
TGTTACCCAGAAGAATGTGACCATTCCTGATAAAAAGATAACAGGGACTGAAAAAGCAATTTGTAGGGACTTATTTTACTGCTATTTTTATACATACTTTGAGTATAAAATGCCTGGGAAAAATTCAAGGGGGAAGAAAGCCCAAATCATTCAAAGCCCCCTTGGCAGGCTCTCTGCAACACTGCTCCTTCGTGGTGCTCGAAGCCCACCCACTGCGCACACTGTGATCCGTCCTCTGCAGCTCTGTGTCTTGAGCATACAGTGCTGGCCTCTATAATCGTGTGTTGACTGTATCAATGGTGCATGAAGTGATGGGACTTCATGGCATTGTCAAGAGAGGTGTGGGTGTGAGGTGAGAAATGATACTCTCAGACATTCATTCAATGGGCAAGCAGAGAACGGTGAGCTTGAAGAAATCCAACAAACAGAGAGAAGACACAGGTTCCTCATGTTAACACTATGCCCAGATAAAGCATGATAGATAAAAAGTCCTTGGGAGCCTCGACAGGAAAGAGCCACTAATCTGAGAAGAAGAGAAGGGGGGAAGGAGATCACATTGCAGGGAGGGTCTGAAGTAGAGCCTGAGTCCCTAGACTCTGCACTTCACAGTCCCATGTCCTATGTTTAAAACACCATTTCAGAAAGCCTAGGACTTCAAGATGACAGACACATGCTAACGTTTGAGAACCCTATGCTAATGAATCTGTGCCAGGAAGGCAGAGTTATTAAAATAATTTGAAAATTGAAATATGTGATACGGAATAAGGTCATGAAAGATCATGGAGACACTTTTTTTGGTATGAGTAAATAAGAACCTGGAAATTTTTTCATTTTAAAATGATTTTCAAAATATAACATTATGGGCTGGAGAGATGGCTCAGAAGCTAAGGCGTTTGCCTGCAAAGCCTAACAACCCGGGTTTGATTCCCCAGTACCCAGGTAAAGTCAGACACACAAAGTAATGCATGTATATGGAGTTCCTTTGCAACCGCTAGAGGCCCTGTGTGCCCATTCTCTCTCTTTCTCTTCCCCCTCCTTACAAATAAATGAATTTTAAAAAATACTTTACAAGTAATAAGTTCAGGTCCTTATAATTCCAAATTTTTGTGAAAGCCACAAGCTGCTAGAAATTTGCTAAGAGATAAATTGTAAGTTCAGTGATCAACAACTCATCTAGTATTTTGAGAGAGGGAAGCCATTTGGGAAGAGGAATATTTCTCTTGAGTTCATGTTTTCTATTCCACTAATTTCTTTTAACCTTCTTCATTGTAAAAATAAAAAGTTAACAAGCCACACATAGACCTTTTCATAAGATGAAGGAAGCTAGAAAGGTAATCTCAAGATATTATTTATAAGCTCATAGATAAAAATTGTTTTTTAAAAAAGTATTTTAGACATGGATGAGTTTAAGGCCTTTGAATCCAAGGCTTCAACAGCCTGAGGGGGTAATTAGCAGCATTTTAATAGATGTTGGGGGCATAATCTTGGTGAAATTAAATTGTAATGAACAATATTTTTAAAAGGTCAGTTTAGACCATACATCATGCATTTATAAGATTCCCAGCCAGGCGTGGAATCCCAGCACTGGGGAGGCAGAAGTAGAAGGATCACTGTGAATTCAAGGCCAGCCTGGGACTACAGAATGGGCCAGCAGGGCTAGAGTGAGACCCTACCTTGGAAGGAAGGAAGGAAGGAAGAAAGGAAGGAAGGAAGGAAGGAAGGAAGGAAGGAAGGAAGGAAGGAAGGAAGGAAGGAAGGAAGGTTCATTTTCTCACACTCAACCCATTTCATCCCATTCTCCACACAGCTGCCTAAAAAGTCCCAACCAATGGGGAGATGGCTCAGTGGATAAGAGTGTTTTCTACTAGCATGAGGGCAGACAGGGCTTGAGAACATATGAGTTCAACTCTCCAGGACCCATGTAAACAGCTGAGCATGGCCACACTAGTTTGTAACCCCAGTCCTGTGGAGAACAGAGATCAGAGCATCCCTGGGACTCCACATTCAGAGAGGAAATACACAAGTGATCAGAAGAGGAAGGACAAGCAACATTTCTCCTTTGGCTTTCACGTATCTGGGAAATGTTAACTGCCACATACACACACAAACATACACCAAAAAAAAATAAATAAGAGCCCAGCTAAGAGGCAGGGGATGTAACTCAATGGCAAAGAGCTTGCCAAGGTCCCATCCTCAGTACCACAAAAGAAAAAAAGATTTGCAAAGCATACAATCCAAGACATTATTTGCAAGATGGATTAAAGTCTTCTGTTTAAATCTTTAACACATTGTGACATGCATTTTAATATATGTTAAATTTTATTATTTTCTATGCAGATTCTCAGGTTTGCTAACACTATGTGTTTAAGAGACAATATAATTCCCATCACATATTCTTACCACCTTTGGTGAGCTTACATATGTGAGGGAAAGAGTATTATTTCTGGGTTCTCAATTCTGTTCAATTGTTCTATATGTCTGTTTTTATATCAGTGCTATACTGTTTTGATGATGGTACCTTTATGACAAATTTTAAAAGCAGGAAATTTGTTAAATGAATAAGTGTCTTCAACATATAACTACAAGTTTATTGCTTTAAATGTTTCTCTATGTAACAAAATAATTTTACTCAAAATGTTGCATGATGTTTTATATATATTATATATATGCTCATCTATGGCATTTTATTATATTGTAATAGGCAATATTATGCAATGTGCAACTTTTAAAATATATATACATACATATTTGATGAAATAGAAAAAACGAATGGAGGGGCTGGAGAGATTGCTCAATGGTTGAGGTGCTTGCCTGCAAAGCCTAAGGACCTGGGTTTAATTCCCCAGGACCCACAGAAACCAGATGCCAGAGAGGTGCATGCGTTTGTAGTTTGTTTGCACTGGCTGGAGACCCTGACATGTCCATATTCTCTCTGTCTCTCTCTCTCTGCCTCTCTCTCTCTCTCTCTCATCTATCTATCTATCATCTCTATCTCTGTCTGCAAATAAATTTTTTTAAAAAAAATAATAATGGAAATAACACAGCTGGTCATACAGGCCAAATGTATCAGCTGCTGCAATGGTAGCATGTCTGTCATGGGGGAAACCAACTGCTCTCTGATTGGAGTAGAGGCTTACTCCACAGGAGGGAATTCATGCCTGATACTGAAAACCTAGTTGAAAGCCTATGGCTGGAGTGGTCAAAAGCCTTGAAGAAAAATTAATGTAATTAGATTAGCCATTTATGCTCTATTTTAATTCTTTAATATATTTAAACAATCCAATTTCGGGCTGGAGAGATGGCTCAGCAGTTAAGGCACTTGCCTCCAGTGCCTAAGGCCCCAGGTTCAATTCCCCAGGACCCACATAAGCCAGACCCACAAGGTGGTGGTCCTGGTGTTCTCTCTCTCTCTCTCTCTCTCTCTCTCTCTCTCTCTCTCTCTCTCTCTCTCTCTCTCAAATGAATAAAATATTTTTAAAAAGAATCCTAATTCATACCATTAATAGCTATGAATGATCATTTTTCCCCAATAGCTCACCTTTCAAACTTAGGCTATGGTTCATTTACAGAGAGATAACAAGATGCAAATACAAACGAATGGCCTGGCCCCACCTACTACATGATTGCTCATCTCTGCTTCCTTAAAACTCAGTATGTCGCCTTTAGAGTGCATGTTCAAGGTCTGCTTTCTCAGAGTGAAAGCCAAAGCAGACATGGTGATCCCTGAGAGCCCTCCTCCAAGCCTCGGTTCCACAGAACACAGTTTGAAACCCAGTGATCTCTGTGCTAAAGCTCAGAGCCCTGCCTAAGGCATGCAAGATCCGGTGGCATTTGGACTTTATCCGTTTAACTGTGTTTCCCTATTTTCCACTATGCTGGATTTCCACCTAACTTCTGAAATCTCTCCGTGTTTCATGGAATGACTCGCTCTTGCACTTGCTACTTCTCTGCAATGGATTTCTGTTGAACTCATCCCAAGGTTTAAAATCTTAGCTTCCCTATGAAGCTGTCTCTACCGTGTCCACAGCCTCTTGTTTATTCCTGTCTTCAGCATAGGCTGCTGTGTGTAACAAGCATCCTTTCCTCTCGACTACGAGCACCTAGGAAATCACTGCTTTAACTGTCCCTGAATTTTCAAGGACTTTGAAAGTGCCCACCACCTAGTAACTGCTTTAGTTAATGACACATTCATTGTCCTAATAATAAAAATGGGGGGGGGGCTGACGAGATGGCTCAGCAGTTAAGGCACTTGCCTGCAAAGACAACCCAGGTTTGATTCACAAAGTGACACATGCATCTGGAGTGACACGCCCATCTCTCTCTTCTCTCTCTCTCTCTCTCTCTCTCTCTCTCTCTCTCTCTCTCTCTCTCTCTCTCTGCTTGCAAATAAATAAATAACTTAATAAATAATCAAAGGCAGGCAAGCAGTTGAACTGGCTGGAACTTCAGATTTGCCTAGAAGGAGCCACCTAAAAGAATCTTCTGTACAATGTGACACTTGTGACCGCTCAGTAGAAGTCACTCTTAAAAAGCATGTCGACTTCACTGTGGACCTCGGTGGCATCACCCACCCACGAAGGAGAGCAGGGTCACCAGCAGCACGACAAGGGCACAGATGCAGGCAAGCAGGGCCAGCAGGACGAAGCGGAGCGCGTCGGCAGTGACCAGCTTCTGAGAGCAGCCCTCACCCGCATTCCTGCCATCAGCTCCCAAGACCTAAGGGAAGAGAGAGAGAAATGAAACATGGTTTTAATATCACCAAACACCACAGTGGCTGGCATGAAATTCTAAATTACAGCTATGGGGGGGGGGGCAATCCCAGGAGATTTGTCTGTGGACTTGAGGGCATCCAATGAGGTTAGGCACAATCGCAAACCAGCAGATGACTGTAAATAGGTGCAGTGAGACGCTTCATAGTCGATAAATTTTTAATAAACTCTAGCTTGATTCTTAAACGTCTTTACCAGTTCGGTAGTATCCCAACAGGCTATGAATTACCATGGCAAGATTTCGCCCTGAGGAAGATCTGTAAGCAAAGGGGACTCTGATACAGGAATACAATATTGGTGAGAAGGTGTAGACAAGACATTAGCCAAACTTCAGTTTTGTCTCATCAGTAACACACACACACACACACACACACACACACACACACACCCCTACACTCTTCAGGAAACTGGATAAAATAACTTTTATTTGCAAGCAGGGAGAGATAGAAGAGAGACAGAGAGAGAATGGGTGCACCAGGGCCTTTAGCTGCTACAAACGAACTCCAGATGTGAAGGTCATACAGCTCCAGAGACACCACCCCCTCCCTGCCCTTGAGTGGGAGGTGTCTATCTAGAGCTAAAACCTAGGTGCTAAAACTGATTGGTCAGATATAAACCAATCAGCTGTCTCTCTGACTCACCTGGGGAAAACTTAAATTAACTTTCCTAGAAGAAAGCCCTCTCTTCCCCACATGGCAGGCTGGCAAACGGACCTCTGACTCCCCAGGGACTGGTAAGGTCTCCCCAGCCCCCTTCACAGACTGTGGTGAGGGGCTGGATTTCTCTTTACCTAAATCTTTTCTTCTCATGATCTTTCCCCTTTCTGCTTGTTTAGCTGAACAGCCTAAGTTCTGTTAAAACTCACCACGTTTTCTCCCCACTCTGGTGGCTGGAGAACTCTGTAACTCCCCATGTTCCCTTAAATAATAAAGTCCCCCACTATACCTTACTATCTTGTTGTCTATGATTTTCATTCTTTATAGACAAGAACTAGGGTACTCCTTAAATTTGGGGGCACATTGGAATTTTTGCTGGGTGTTATCGAAATTCTAACCCCCAGAGCACCCTATTTCACAGATACATGAGCCACTTTGTGCATCTGGCTTTACTTGGGTGCTGGGGAATCAAATCTGGGTATTTAGGCTTTGCAGACAAGTGTCTTAACTGTTGAGTCATCTCTCCAACCCTGGATAAAATAATTTTAAGCCATTCATTATTCAGCAAGATATCCTGTCACTGACCACATACTTAGTAAAAAGTCCAGCAATGACAGAGAGGTTGTCCTGCGTGCCAGTAACAGCCAAGCAACCTTGAGGACACCCTGAACTGTTCACGCTTCCTCTCAGCCCATCCTTGGTGAGAAAATGAGGAGGAACCAACAGTGGTGGCGCAGACAAAGTTCTCATCAGCAAATGCTTTAAATTAGGCTAAGTTCAAGCTCCAGCCAGAAATGATGTCTGGGAATTTGTTTACTGCAAGTGGCTGGTTGATGGCAGTGACTTTTTTACCAGAAGTCTGAGATGTTTACTGAAAGTGCTTTGAGTTCCTACGAGCTCTTCCAGTTGCTGTAATGAAAGATAGCTTGGGATTCCGACGATACATTTGCTCTGCTAACGGTCTCAAAGCTTGACTATTATTGCTTATTCTTTATGTAGCTCCTCCCGATCTCTCTGGAGTCCTGACCTTCCGTTCAAGTGTGTCATATAGCTCCACTGCCAGGCAGTAAGCAGAACCTCTTTTCAACATGCCCAAAGTCACGGTTAATCATCCTCTCTTTCCCCCTCTAGACCAGTCCTCTCCTGATTTCTGTATGTGTTCACAGAAACTCCACTTTTCCAAAATTCACTTCTCCATCATCGGCCCAAGTCACACACCACCAGATCTCTTCCTCAGTTCTGCGTATCTAACTTTCCATAAACAATGGTCTTTGGCATGACCCCACCTTCTGATCAATAATTTGCTCTAACAGAACGGTCCTATAACATTGTTGGGGCTTCCTGACTGGTTGAGGTGTGGTCTGATACCCCATTTCTGTCTCATTCTCCACTCTGAGAATCAGTTCTTGTTCATTCGCGTGTACAGGAAGCAGAACTCATCCCAAATGCCCTAGGAGCTTGTATTTGTTTCCTAAAGTTCTGTACTGATCACTTAGGATTATGTCCAGTATGATAAGAAACCACTTTTGCTTATTGTACCAAGACAGCTTTTTCTTTTCTTTCTTTCTTTCTTTCTTTTTTTTTTTTTTTTTTTTGGTTTTTCGAGGTAGGGTCTCACTCTAGTTCAGGCTGACCTGGAATTCACTATGTAGTCTCAGGGTGGCCTTGAACTCACGTTGATCCTCCTACCTCTGCCTCCCAAGTGCTGGGATTAAAGGCGTGCGCCACCATGCCCGGCACCAAGACAGCCTTTCCTATGGTCACCAATGACCTTCATGTTGCTCTATTCAAGTGACATTTTCACTGCAATGACCTCTCAGTACCATTTGAGAAGTCTGCCTTAGTTACCACCCCCTCTGTGAAGTGCTTTCTTCCTCTGACAGCTCTTTCTCTGCCCAGAATTCAGAAGAGCACCTGGAGAGCCAGATGGGGATTAGCACCTTTCAAATAAAGGAATGAATTCAATAATCTCAACAAAAATTATTTTGTACACAGTTATGCAAATAACTTCTTTTTAAATAACATCGCCCTTATAAACTCTATCCTTGAATCTTCCAAAAACAATTTGGAATAGAAAATATAATTAAAGAGATTTTTTTAAAGCGTTAAAATATTATTAGGTGAGATAATTCAACAGACAATACCACAGGCTAAATGACAAGCCTAACAGTTACGTATTAAGGATTTCTTAAGCATTTATGTCCTTACAGCTTTGGGTTTTTTCCTTTCTTTTTTCTTTACTTTTTTTAAGTAGAATTCCTTTCAATCCCAGGGTGGCCAGGTACTCACTCTATAACCCCAGGCTACCCTTCTTGACATCACACCCAGCTTCATTGTAATTTTTTAATGCTCCTCTTGCATTGAAATAAGTAATTTTAAAATATTTTTATTTATTTATTTATTTGCACACAGAGAAAGAAGCAGAGAAAGAGAGAGAATGGGCATGGCAGACAGGGAATCTTGCCGCTACAAATGAGCTCAAGATGCATGTGCCACTTCGTATACCTGTCTTTAGGTGAGGACATGGGAGGGGAACCCATGGAGGCAGACTAAAGCAAGTGACTTTGCCCACTGAACCATCTCCGCAGCCTGAAGTAAGCATTTTCAAATCATTCTTTTTTAAGTATTTATTTGCATGCACGTGTGTGTACACCACGGTGTTGCCACTGCAAATGAAGATGCACCACTTTCTGCTTCTGGCTTTTGTGTTTTGTGTTTTGCAAGTATAAGCAAATGCTTTTAGCCACTAAGAGCCACTAAGCCATCTTCCCAGCCCCATGTCATTCTGAAATAACCACAGATGCATGCTCAAAGAGAAATGTGCCCCTGTGGAAGGTTGCCCAATTCCTCAAACCCAGGAGTGTTTCCTGGCACCCTGTCTCATCCCTGCTTCACATGGATTGTTCCCTGGTACCACTTTTGCATGGCGACCACCAGACCCCATCTCTCTGAAGCTAGAACAGCTATAGGAATATAATACCTACTAATGTTGAGGCTGAACTACACCAATAAGGCATCCTTCAGTAACCATGAAATGACAAATACCACTGCTTTTCCCCTCAACAATTCTAAAACACCTAGCAGAGCCATGAATTGTTGCAGCCGTCTGGAGTACAGTTGGTTATTTATTTCTCCCACGTCCATCTCTAGGAGTCCACATTCTGAAAGAAGTTCATTCAGAAAACCTTCCTTGGTCACCCAGATAAAAGTCATCTCTCTCCACCTCATTTACATGATTCTCCCCCCATACTTATTCTCTCCTTTGATGTTATAACATAACCCTAAATTTTCAATGTGCCAAAATTTAACAGCTACCTAGAATGAGGACTATCTTTCCAGCTATGTGAGTATGTTTCTAATCCTAGAATGAAGCAAGTGCCTAGTGTGAGTTATTAATATGCATAACTGTTGGGCTTGTCAAACGACACAATCAGCCAGCCAAGCAAATGCTTTCTGATTGGATTTGAGGTCCGCCTGAAGGCCTGAGTTCGATTCTCCAGTACCCACGTAAAGCCAGCTGCACAAAGCGGTACATATGTCTGGAGTTCATTTGCAGTGGCACTAGGTTCTGAAAAATAACAATGAAGCTGGGTGTGATGTCAAGGAGGCTAGCCTGGGGTTACAGAGTGAATACCAGATCACTCTGGGATTGAGACAAACTCTACTTTAAAAAAATTTTTTAAAAAAGAAAGAAAGAAACCCGAAACTGTGAGGACATAAATGCTTATGAAATCCTTAATCAATATACATAATTGTTAGGCTTGTCATTTAGCCTGTGGAAGCTATAAACAAAATTAGAAGACCCTATTATACACACCATGTATGTGTGGTGTGCATGTGTGTGTGAATGCATGTGTGTGTACAGGTACATGTGTACATGTGAGATGCCTAAGTGTTAGCGAGGAGGGCTTTGCCCTTCCACTCCTCCTTTCTTGCTTGTGAGCTGGAATAGGGATGTACTGGTGTTTCCAGCAAGTGTTTGCAAAGAGAAAGACCCAACCCTCACAGTAGCACTGTGGCTGTTATTAACAAGCCCAGTTGCAGTGAGGACTCTGGAACTCTGGGCATAATTAAATAGAAGTCATTCAAGGTACATATACAAAGATGGCAAAATCTAAAGCTGTGCTCCGTCATTCAACTCTCTTTTCTAAAACTCAACAGGTGACAGGAGATCCCTTCACCTCGTCCCAGAATGTGCTTGTCACTCCCCAGCTCTGTAAACTCCTATTTGCTCAGCCACACCCCTCTGACTACAGATGCCCCAAATCCTATGAAGGTCCAAACCTCATACCCCTCAGTATAAGAGTTTTGAAACTACCTATTCCTTGGTATGTCTACCCTGTGAAGGATAAGAAATAAGACTTTTCCTGAGTCCCCACGCCTCTGTGTCCCATCCCAGGCCAGAGGGAGTGATGGAGGATGAAAGCTCATTACAGCTGGACAACATTTCAGAACCAAGTTCTCCATGGTACTTTTCAATTTCTTTTTGGATTTCCTACTTCGAATTCAACTGTTGAGAAAATTGTTTTAATCTAATTCTCTAATAAAATGACCTGGAATGAAATTCTCTAGTTACCTGAAATGTACAACTACAGAATGTTTCTATTCTCTATCTTTTTAAAAGTATTTTTGTTTATTTATTTGCAAGCAGAGAGAGAGACAGACACACACACAGAGAGAGAGAGAGAGAGAGAGAGAGAGAGAGAGAGAGAGAGAGAATGGGCACACCAGGGCCTCTAACCACTGCAAACAAACTCCCAATGCATGCACCACTTTATGCATCTGGCTTTTACGTAGGTACTGGGGAATCAAACTGGACCTTTAGGCTTTGCAGGCAAGCACCTTAACCACTGAGCCATCTCTCCAGCCCTGGAGCTGCCACTGTTGATCAAAAAGCACCACTGATTCTCTTGTGTCTGAGCTCTGGGGCCTGGGGTTTCAGACATGAGTAACCATGTCTGAATGTTTCTGAGGAGACTCGAACTCAAGCTGTCTCCGACCCATTCAAATCCTTGTAACTGCTGGTCCATCTTCCCTGCCCAGTCTGTGAATTTTAGTTATGCAGCTATTACTAGCCAGAAGTTATCTTAATTTATACAGCCATCCCGAGGATTTAGTTAAAATTATTTATTGCTTCAAAGTTCATAAAATAGCACCAAGCTCAAATATCCAAACATTCTTAAGCCACCCAGAGAGGATGAGATTATATGCCAAACTTTGGCAGAAAAGGATATCTTTCCTCAACCACAAAAGATTGCCTTTTAATATTAAGCTCAATTAAAAAGAGAAGGTCATCTGAAGTCGACACTGTTTGAGACACACTTAGTGCCTTAGTTCTTGAGGTGGGAAGATGATGAGGCTACAGAGGCATCTGTACTCTGCTGGCTCTGCCGAACAGGATAATAAGGTCGCTTCTACTATTACAGCCTCTACAGGGCACAGACGCTCCCTGAAGCTCTGTGGGAATATCACAGAACTGCATGGTGACCCCCTCACAGGCCAACACACCCCAGACTTCTGTTTGCTGCTGGGTACATTTCCCTGCACAACAAACAAAAATGCACTTTGAATTTCTGTTTCAGAGATGGAGTTCATCCAACCCATCTTGACTCTCTGTCCACTAGATAATTGTCACCCCTGTATTTAACATGAAACTTTACTAGGACTAGATGCTTTCCACTTCATTCTCTGTCAACCTTACGAGTATGTCTCTTGGGTAAATTAAAAGTAGATTTACTGAATAACAGAGAGACGACTGGGGTACTTCTCAAACCATCTTCAGTCTGCCATCAGATAAGTTTCCACTACAAATAAACAGAATGCTTCCAAAATTATCCATTAGTGAATTATGCTAATCCCAGATGCCTTCTGTTGTGATGTTTGTTTTTGAATGTCCCGAGAGGCATAGTGGACCAGCATCTGGTTTTCAGTAAGCTGTTTCATCCCATTTTTCTGGCATTTAATTGAAGCATATGAGGTTCAAATAAATAGTGCCCTCTCTCCAAATAAAATTACTCAGTTCACACCAGAACACATGGTTCTGGCAAGCCAGCCACGGTTTCTCTTTGGAAAGTCTACCCAGTAACGACAGCACGATGGACCTCTCTCGAGTTTTTCATTGACACATCCCAACACGGATGTTCAATCAGAGACTAATATCAGCTTGATATTTGTTGTTTCCAGGAAACTAGAGAATGACCCAGTCCACAGATAGCACACCACATTTGTGCTTGTGTTTTGAGGGTGGCATTGCTCAGCTGACGTCTGAAAAGAGAGAACATTCTGGAATGTTTCAGGGACGCCTTGTACATTATGGTCTGCACCACTAGAATCTGGGTGACCTTATAAAGTCATCGATGCCCATAGCTGCAAATACAGGACTCAGAAAACACATGCCTTGATGCAGCCACAAGTATGCCAAAAACAAAATAAAATTTGTCAAGAAAAAAAAGTGACAAAAGAAACATGTTTTCCTACAAATTCCCAAAATTCTGGGAGTCCTGATTTCTCACTCAACACATGACTGGGCTTCTGCTCCATTCAGTTCTCCCAGAGGAAAGCTATCATCCTTATTCAAGTGAGAAAACGTCTTTAGAGGCAGCAGGATACATCTCTTACCCTTAGAATAAAGCCTGCTTTCTTCAAAGTAAGGCAGGAGGGCCATGTTTCTGTAACAGTTACAAAGATAATCTTGGAAAGAAAGAACAGGCCCTTCCTACTCTTGACAAAGCAGAAAACGGAATCTCCTGTGCCCTCAATCTCGAACATGGAAAACACAAACTAGAAGTAATAAAAGTTTTCCTTGAAGACAGATACAATTTCAGAGCTCTTTCTACATATATTAAAGTCTTTAGAGCCTCTGTTTATATATATATATATATATATATATATATATATATATATATATATATATATATATATATATACACACACAGAGAACACAATGGAGTCTAAGGGAGGAAAAAGAAGGGTTGGATTAGATTATCCATCCCTCAAGAAATTAAATATTGGCCCTTTATTCATAAAAGTGTTTTAAAATTCTCATTCTGATCATGTTTGTACATCTCAAAAGGAGCAAGATGTCAAATGGCGTCAAACATATTTTTCACGCAGCCAGACAGAGGTTGTTGAATCTGTACAAGTCATAGAGATTTAATTGACTTACAGATCCTGTAACACTGGGAATGTTCTGACTTAGAGAATTGAAAGAGATCGGCGAAGTGAGTGGAGATCTAAAATATTGACTTTCGACAGCTGAAAATAATCAGGGAAAGCACATGAGACACAATGGATTTTATGCTCTGTGACGATTCATGTCAAGCATCAAAATGCAAAGTAAAACATAAACAGATGTGGAGAGCAAGCGGTTAACCTACTGAACTCACCTGCTCCGGGAACCCTGCGGTGCGAGAGCCCAGCGAGGGATGGCGTGTGTTAGCCGGGGAATGACCTAGAGCAGAAGCCTGAATTCCAAACCTAATATCCACCTCATGCTCTGCTATAGGTCACGAAGAGTCTAGTGGCAAAATAAATAGAAAATAATCTGAGGTGTTTCCATTACGAAACATATCTGGTTTACCTGTTAAAATTTCATTAATTTGGTTTATTTGAGAATGTTTATTTAGTGTCCATTCATTGTACAACCGTGCTGCAGGGATAGAATGAGGGAGATATCATTGACATTTTGAGCAAGACTATTTTTCCTGTGGGGCTCTCTCACACATTTCAGAACCTTTAGCATGCCTGGCTATCACCCAATAAATCCCATTGGGACCTCCCCCCAACACATAAATACACGCTGGGGCTAACGCACAGGGCCTGGATTATTTGCTTACACACTGTAGGTACCAATCCTCTTAGCTGAGAACCACTTGGGCCATTGCACAGCATGAATCACATACAGATGTCATGGTCATCAATCCTTTCTGGATACAAATCACAGTGTTTGCTCTGTGAGCTGTCCCCACTTCCTAACAGGCATTACCTAACAACTAGGAACTGTAAGTTATATAAGAACTGAGAGTTATATCTTTCCAGAGTAATGGTACTTTTTTTAAGTATTATGTCTTTCATTTTGGACCAACCATCACTTCTACCTGGTAAATAAAATAGCACAGAATTTTAATGTCAGCATTAATAAAGAAAGGGTTATACTGTCACAAGGACTGATCCAGACTGATTGGGGATGGGGGAGGGGGACATGGGGAATTGGGGATAACAACTCACTGTTTGCCCACTAAATAATGTAACTCATTATGGACAATAAAAAAAAGAAAGAAAGAAAATGATCAAATATACAAAAAAAAAAAAAAAGAAAGGGTTATAATTTAGGTCTTTGAAAACCCAATACCCACTGAATTAAGCCAAAAATCTTAGGAAAGAGTAAGAGAGGTATGGGGGGGAACACACACCTAGAATGATTACTACAAGCAAAGAATGAGGGTCTCGGTCTTGGTAGACCAGTGCCCAGTGTGGTCCTTGAAGAAACTGACAATTGAGGGCTGACTTAGGATCAGACCTTCCCTGGGGGTTGTCGGTGAGCATGGGCCAGGGTGAGGGCCACATTCACCAAGCCCAGAATGGAACCACGAAGACCAGGGAGAGAAGGAGCTGTTCTCTAAGTCTGTCTTCGTCCCACTGGGAGATGAGCATAGACACAGTTGACGATCCTGTCATTCCTGCCTGGAATGACTGTCCCACCCCGAGCCCTGGGTGGGCAGCTGGGTGCCAGAACATTGTGGGGCCTCCCCTGGGTTATTTCTAACTGGGTATTTTCTTCCACTGTGGTATCCCCAAGTCTGGGGGGTTCACTCCAGTTGGGAAAACGGAGGACTCAGCTGGCCCTTGGCAAGGAGGTATTTTTAGCTGAGAGGAGCTGCTGGGATTATTGTCTACTACAGGTCTTGGCATGAGGAGCAGGAGGGTTGACTCACTAACAGCTGAGCCCCAGGGTGAGAAGCCACAGAGGGTCTTTCCCAACAATGACACAGTTCATTCCCCATAGAGATGAGGCCCTGGAGCGCCTCCTGCAGGCCAGGTATTCTGAGGGAAGCTACCACACCTACCCACCCGCCATCTGCATCCATGGCTTTTTCCAATGCAGCAACTAGACAATTTTAATTACATCATGGCTGATACTGTGTTTCTACTGGGTGGACCCAACAAGGACCTTCACAGAAGCAGGGTGGGGTTAACCTTCAATTGTTTTAGCTTAATCTTGCTCTTAAGGGAGCCTTGATTTGGAAAAGGCAACAGTTCTTCTTTTAATCTACGTGAGGGAGAACACTAACTCCCCGGAATCCAGATTTGAAACCAAGAGGTATATTGTATGGAGGATTTGCACAGCTAAATACCAGATAATGGTTAGAACAACGGAGACCACCCACACGTATCCAGCAACTGTGTTCTTTTAGTACCTTCATGAAACATTCTGTAAGAGACACAGTTTCCACTCCTCAGGAAAGGTCCAGAGCCTAAAGGAACATGAACTTGCCAGAGGAAGCCCAGTGAGCAGGACTTGAGCCAGCTCTCTGGCCTTGCAGCCTGGCCTGGTATCCTGGCTTCAGCTGAGCAGGCTCACTGGACGACGACCTGAGTGGATTTACGTCTAACCTTCCTAACTTTCTGAGATTCCTGAGTTGAAACTTCTGCTCCTTGACTATTCTGAGCGCACTGTTCTTTCTCTTTTTCTTTTTTCTTCACCATCATTAACCAAAGAAGGCGGTTTTCTCCTGTGTCAAGCTCTTCCCCAGGGCTACTCAAGGGCACACCTGGCTCCCATCTTGATCCTGGGCCACCTGGTGGAGGACCCTAGTTCCAGTGACTGTCCCTCCCCTTTCTTTTCACACTACGGAGCTGAACACCCAGGTAGAATATCATGTCTGCCCCTCAGCCACAGCAGAGACCCCCCCCCCCCCGAGAAACCAGAGCTCCATGGATTAAACTGTCTCTCCTGTTTGCTCTGATTGGATTTCTTTGGGGATTGAATGGGTAATTTTGCCTCTTGCCAGAGGATGGCTGTAATAAGAATTGGAAAACACCCACTAGGAGGGAAGGAAATAGTAAAGCTGTGTGGTGTTCTCCTCTAGGCCAGGGCACGCCTTCTCCTCCCCGCCCCACCCCCAGTGCCTAAATCCCTTGGAATTTCCTGAGTGATAGGAAGGATAAGAGCACCTCTTGTTCTAATGAGGTGATTCTGAATTTTTGATGGGTCCCTAAATAGCTCCAGGATGGGGCTGGTGGCCAGACAGACCAGACCTTGATTAGAAGTTTGCAGCTTTAAGTCTCACTCCCCAAAGGGAGGATGGAAATTCAATTAACAATCAATCATATCCGTGTGATTTAGCCCCCATTAAAACCCCTAAATGATGAGATTTGGAGAATTTCTGAGTTATTTGTTCAACAAGCCACATAGAGAAGAGGTGATGTCCCAAACGTCCCAATTCCATGACACTTCTCCTGGCTGTTCATTTGTGTCTTATATCATAAAACAGTAAACTGAGGGGGGAAATTGTCTTCTATTCAGTGAGGCACTCTTCCAAGTTGTCACACCTGAAGAGGGAGTGGTGGGGACCCTTGACCTGGAGCTTGTCAGTCAGAAGCCCAGGTGGTTGAGGACCAGGCTCCTGACATCTGAAGGTGGTGTTGTGACACTGAGCACTTTACCTTGTTAATTCCAGGTGAACTGTCAGAATTGAATTGACACCTAGTCAGTGTCAGGGAGTTGGAAAAGCAGCCTTGGAAATGACCATGCAGCTGGCGACAGGAGAGAAGTGTCAGAAAGGCCGGGAAGAAGAGAGAAAAGAAATGACTCGGTGCCCCATCCACTTTCCACAGTCACATTAACAATGCAGCTTTCAGCCAGGCTTGCTGGGCACGCCTTTAATCCCAGCACTCAGAAGGCAGGGGAAGGAGGATCGGATCTCGCTGTGAATTTGAGGCCACCCTGAGACTACATAGTAAATTCCAGGTCAGCCTGAGTTAGAGTGAGACCCTGCCTCAAACAAACAAAAACAAACAAAATGTGCCTCTTTCAGATCTAGAAATGTCCAA
>PVHP010023211.1:0-27634 GCA_004024765.1 Zapus hudsonius
AAGATGGTTTCTGTAATGAGCCTGGTATCTCACTGTTCCTCTGTGCAGCTCCTGTCTCTCTAGCTGGCTAGCTTGGGCTTTCTAACAGTAGGGTCGCCAAACACCATACATGAAGCTGGCATCCCCAAAGGTATAGTCTCCCATGAAGGGATACAGCACTATAGATCTCTTGCGGTCCAGCCTACAGATGGTAGAAAGTTCCTAAGCTCCATGGTTGCTGCAGTTTACTGCTCTGCCCAGATTCAAGGGGAAGCAGAGACGTTGGCATCCGTTCCTAGGGATTGAGGTGAAAAGAAGGCTGTCTCATTTTATCTCCTCACATGCACTCCTGATATGTGTCTAATTTAACTAGCTAGACTTATTTAATTGGGGTTATCAGTCCAATAGCTGGTGTTTGGTTTCCAGATCTTTACACGGATTTATGCTGTTTTCTAATTTTTTTTAAATTTTGTACAGGGAGAGAGAGAGAGAGAGAGAGAGAGAGAGAGAGAGAGAGAGAGAGAGAGAGAGAGAGAGAGAGCGCATAGGTGTGTCAGAGCCTCTTGCCACTGCAAATTGACTCCAGATTCTTGCGCCAGTTTGTACATCTGGCTAGAGATGGTACTGGGAAAATGAACCCAGTCAGGGTCTTCTAGCAAATGCTCCTAACCACTGAGAAATCTACCCAGCCTGGGTTTGTTGTGTTTTTGCACTGAGCTCTGCTCCAAGGGGTGTTTGGGCTTTTGTTGTTGTTGTTTCACACATTTCATTGCAAGTGCCAGAACAAAAAGTAGGTGTCTACAAGCAATAGAACAACCCCCTCCAAAAACAGGGACCAGAAGAAGAAAAAAGTCCATGTAAATACTCTGTGAAGTGGATTAGCTCCACTGATGAACAGCTGCTGGGTACTATGTCATTGTGTGTAAAGATATTTCTGGGCTGAAGAATGGCCCAGCGGTTAAGGTGCTCGCCTCCAGAGCCTAGTGATCTGGGTTCAATTTTCTAGTGCCCACATAGAACCAGATGCACAAAGTGATGCATGCATCTGGAGTTTGTTTGCAGTGGCTGGAGGCCCTAGCATGCAATGGCGTGTCTCTCTCTCTCTCTCTCTCTCTCTCTCTCTCTCTCTCTCTCCTTCTCTTTATCTCTGTTTGCAAATAAATAAATATTTTAAAAATATTTCTGACTAATCTTCAATACATACTATCAGTTTATTTTTTCTTTCAAACAGTCATGTTCAATGACTCAAACCTTAAAATGTTCAACCCTATGAAATATGTAATTTATTTACATATTTTATTTACACAAAAGCTTCTTGGCTGAATCTTGAAGGAGAAAGAAATGGAGACAAATGGTAAGGCTCTGCTAGTTGTTTACTTCATGCCAATAAACTAAAATTTCATTTCCATGCATTATTCCTGAGATCACATACTGACATTTCACTAATGGCCCAAACTCGAAATTAGGATGAGAAGAATGTTTTTGTCTTTTCCTGTTGTTATTGGTGTTGGTGATAGTGTGTGTGTGTGTGTGTGTGTGTGTGTGTGTGTGTGCTTTTGTGTACGTGCACACACTAGGGCACATGTGTGATGTGTGGTAGTTTGAATGTGATAGCTTGGATGTATAGCCTCTTAGTCTTAGGATTTTATCAAAACTGAGCTTACAACATGAGCCCCTAATAGGCAGATCTCTGCTAGGTCTTTGAGTCCAGCCCTAAGTTTGCGTTTGTGTGTCCAGCTCTACAAGGCATGTAGAGAGCAGTTCTGGAGCACTGCCTGATTGGGTTCTTGCTTGGTGATGTCTCATTGTCTAAATTTATGGAAATAAGCCAATTTCTTCTGTCATTCTTGGTGTTCCCTTGGATTTTGTAAGCCTGGAATAAACCACTTTCCTCCCCTAAGCTGTGTCTGTAACAAGTGTGTGTGTGTGTGTGTGTGTGTGTGTGTGTGTGTACGTGTGTGTGTACACATATGTTTCCATGCAAATATTTTACTCCTTTTGTTTTGTGCTTTTTTTCGTGTATAATGTATAATAAACAAAAATATTTCATTGTTCACTAGGGAAAATGGAGACCACACCCATCAATTACAACTAAAAAACAACAGGGACTGTGCTTGCTTTCCTGGTTTCCGGTCCTTGAATGGAAAAGTAAAATGAAGGAAACCTTGACGTTGGATGTGTGGGGCGATGGTTTTCTCCTGGGATGGTGACTGTTGTTTCAACAAGTGATGCCTCACTTTCTAAGACCCGATTCTCACTGTCCTTTTGCACAAAATGCCAGTCTGCACCTGTGGTACTTTCCATTTCCTTCTTTTAGGAAGGTATTTTTAATTAGTGAACAAATAACGGGCTCATTATGTTATGTTCATACATGCATTTCACTGTATTGCCGCCTTTCCTGAGGGGGCTCATTGGAGCAGTTTGTATGATTTGGCAGTGGGCGAGAGGACCGGAATCACCACCCACTTACCGCTGTCAGCACAATAAGTGAGGAGGATTCTGTCAGGTCCTCTCAAGCCAGATTAAACCAACAACTTAAAACTGGCTGGACTTGAGTTTCCTGAGCAGCCTCATCAAATCTCACTCGGGGTCCTGCGTTCCCTCTTGTCTTAAACAAACATGGAGTCCTCAGGATCAGCACAGGGATGCTAATGACAGCAGCCTCTGCTGAGTTGAGATTTATGTGCTTACAGTTGTCCCCAATTAGAGGCCACTTGGAACACATCATGAAACATTTCTACATGACAAATAACAGTGTCTTTTCACAAAAAGCTTGAGTGAAGGAAATGTTTCAATGAGCTTAATTAGAGAAAGGACAATTAGTGGTTTTAAGTTTATAGGTTGAACACAATGTAACCCCTGAAAACAAAAGGCATGACAATGAATTAGGATGAAATGCACAGATAATTGAAAGGTTGGAATTTCTTTAGCTATGTAAATACAGCTCCTTTGGGAGAGAGGGGAATAAAATCAACTGCTGTGACCTCTTGATTCACAGTATGCGTCCTGACTTTAAGAAAGAAAATGTTCAGAGATAGATTTAGCTGTGGATAAGTATAAATTAAGGTTTGACTCTTACCATAAAAGACCGTGTTATCCTGTTGTATCAACCCCTTCTTTGTTGCTGTGATCAAATACATGATAAGCAGTAAATTAAGAAAAGAAGGTTTTATTTTGCTTACAGCTCTGGAGGGGAAGGCATGATATGCTGGAGGAGCATGACATCACATGGTGTTGCATTTACCTTGGCATTTCTACAACACCTGCCCAAAAGCAGCTGGTGGATGGACATTATTTATTTTGGCTTACAGTCTTGAGGGGACACTCCATGATGGCAGGGGAAAGCGTAAATAGCAGGAGCAGAGACTGGCCATCACCTCTGCCACAGCAGGTGGAAAATACTCATAGGAGAGTGAGCTGAATTCTAGCAAGGGGGAACTGGCTAAAACACCATCAGCCTGCCCGCCCCATACAACACACCTCCTCCAGCAAGGCTCCACCTCCAAGCTGCCATTGGCCTTCAGAATACATGAGTTTATAGGGATATTGAATCAAAGCACCATACATTGCCCCCCAATCAGGAAGCTGTGAATGATGACTGCTCAGCTCACTTCTCCTTTGTATTCAGTCTAGAAACTCTAACCTCTGAAATGGTGTCACCCACATTGAGGGTGGGTCTTCCTACCTTACATAAAGTAATCTCTAGAAAACCCCTAACAGACATGTAAAGAGATTTGTTTCCATGATGATTCTAAATTCTGTGAGGTGGCAACCAGAGAATAATGAGCACAGGTACATTACAGTCTTGCACATAGAGGATGATTTGAGGTGGAACTTACCATGGATTAGCAGCTGGTTGGTGAATGCTTGTATTACAAACAAGGTTATCCAAATCAAAATATGCCCTTATGAGATGAATTACTTATTCTGGTGATGCCTGATGTCAGAAATAAAATACAAGTGTTACAACTCCCTTTTTCTCACAGGACAATTCTACAATTCTAGCAAAATAAATCAAGGATGTACTTGCATTATTAAGAGGCGCTCTCACTGTCTTCACTGTGCTGAGTCCCCATGAGCTCATGCTTTGTTTGTATCACAGAGCTTCACACTGCGCTTTACAAAGACAGATGCTGCTTGGCCAGGGTCTCTAAGAAGCATGTGGTTCAGCATAGATAAACACTCGAACACAGGTTGCCCTGGAATATTTTGTAAGTGATAAAGCTGTTACAGGTTCTCAGAGGATGGAGCGCCTCGTTCATCCTCACCTAAGGCAGGCAGCTGAGCCAGTGGGTCCAGGATAAGTGAAGAGGTTCTTCCAAACCAGCTAGTCTCTGCAGAAGAGCTTGGATTTCCTCTCGTAGCAATGGACTGTGAGTGATACCTTGGAAACAAGGATTGCCTTGATCAGATTCTTGCTGGACATTATCAGCATCAGTGCTGGTGGGTGTAACTGCAGGCCTCATGTGTAGGATAGAGGCAGCTGAGTCAAGCATAAAGAGGGGAAGAGAGGATCTGCTGGTATACTGCTTGACCTTGGCCCTTCGTGTACGTTATCATTTAGTTAGCACACTTTCTATCAGGGATGGATCATAGAGCCGTGAGTTACAGTGCCCAGTACAAGCATAAAGTCTGCTCTGCAAAACGCCAGTGAAATCATGCCATTAAAGGTATTTAAAGAGGGCTTGGGGATGGCTCAGCAGGTAAGAGAGCTTGCTGCATAAGCATGAGGGCCTGACTCAACCTGAGCTCAATTCCCCAGCACCCACATAAACAGATGGGAGAGACCACACATGCCTTTTGCACTAGTCCAAAGGAGAGTGAAGACCAGAGAGTTGCTGGGGCTCACTGGTCAGCCATTCTGACCAAAAATGGCAGCTCCAGGTTCAGTGAGAGACTCAATATCAAGAAAACATGAGCCAGAGTGGTACTGAAGATACCTGACCTTATTCACTGGTCTCCTCATGGCTTCGCACGTGCGCGCGCGCGCACACACACACACACACACACACACACACACACACACACACACTCACCACACACAAGCACACACCCAGCAATAACAAGAAGAAATAACTACAGTGAGACAGAAACCAACGATTTCGACACAAAGACCCCTAAGCTCACAACCTTAAAGCAGCCTTAATACTCATCTACCAGGACTCAGGGAACTATGTGGAAGAGGGGGAGGAAAGATTGTGAGAGCCCTGGTGGGGGAGACTATCCAGAGGCATGGCCAGGAGAACCTGGCTGAATACTAGGCTCTCCATGGTCCCCTGTCACAAGGACTGATCCAGACGACCCATGGAGGAGTTTAGCCAGCGGAGTGGGGAGGGGAATCGGGGATAACAACTCATTGTTAGCCCACTAAATATTGTAACTCATTATGGACAATAAAAAAAATAAGCTTTGCAAAAAAAAAAAAAAAAAAAGAAAATCAACAAAACTAAAAGCTATCTCTGAAAAAAAGATAAAATTAATAAACCTGTAGTTTATTAATTTATTTTATTATATTTATTTTAGTGGGTTTGCCCACTAAATGTTGTAACTCATTATGGACAATAAATTTAAAAAAAAAGAAGAAATAACTAGAACTTTTTTTTTCTTATTTCCATACACAGGGAGCTCACTTGTAATATTTCTTGGTTCCTTGCTAAGAATAACATCTTAGGAAATGAATACAGTAATATAATTCCAAGTAAAGGAAAATTAAAATTTTAAGTTATTAGCATGACTTTGGCTATTCGTCTTTATATTGTTTTATTCCAGATCTGAATGTAAGCAGAGCCGTTAAAGCATGGAGCTTGTGTTTATAGTCCATTCAGACATAGGAACAAACTGCCTTGAGATTTGGTGTTTTGTTTTGTTTTTCCCACTGCCTGGATATGCACACATTCTCTTTCCATTCTCTTCCTGATGAGAAAGAGAACCTGAAGGAGCTTCAGCTGATATGGCCTTCAGTTTCTCTCCTGGTCCAGCTTGATTATTACTGGATACGAGGAGGGAGATAAGTCATCCAGGATTTTTCCCAAGAGGACTTTGCCTTCTTAGTCCCAAACCAGTCATGGTGTGGAAGGAAGATCTGGCCTCTTGGAGCTCTTTGTACCCACGCTTACTTCACCATCAGCCGCACATTCTGAGGTCAGAAATTCTTATCCTAACTGACTGCACAAGGAAGGACGTTAGAATTCAAGGAAGTTTGGCCAAGGAAAGAATCTTTGTGAATGGAAATAATTACTATCTTCTAACTACAGCACTCTCTGGACCAAAAGATAGCATAAAGTTCCAACCACAATAATTAGGAGCATAGGTTGAAAAATACTTTTTTTAGTGGAAAATGTACAGAAATGATCTCCACAGGGATTTCTGGGGTGTGTTTTTAGAGTAAACGTAGTAGTTCTTTCAGTTCATGACTTTCTATAAGATTTTAGGCTCTTGACAGGCAGTGCTGAAGTCTGGCTAGGCCACAGATTGAAAGTCTTGTTCTTTTCTGAAGGTATTGTTTCAGGAGGCAGGTCGTCTCATCCAGGCTTTCAGCTTCAAATCTCACATGCTAAATGTTGGAAAGCACTGATTCAAGCATGATTTCTTTCAGTACAATACATATGGAAAATAACAGACAAATGTAATTAATCAAGACCAGATCCAGGAGGGTTAGGTCGTGGGCTGGAGGACGAGCAAGCAGGCTGTATGGTCACTCAGAGCAGCCATGGGACAGCCTCCCCTTCAAGAAGCTGTTTGCAGACAGTCGGGGCTTGCATTCTGTGAGATCTGGAATGACAGAGTCTATACATTAAGACTCTCATGATAATATTCTCTCCAAGCACATGGTGGTGCCAAGGAGTGTCGGGTCCTGATGAGCAGGGCAGCCAGGCATAATGCATGAGCTTTCCTCCAAGGCAGTGCAGTTCTTGCACCTGATTGTCAGTGTGATTGCTGGATTATGTTGCAGGGTGACACCTTCCTTCACAGAACAAAGCAGAAATGAGCCAGAGCAGCTCCTGGGAGCTCTGGCTGATAAGAAGAAGAACAAAAGGATAATCACAAGTGAGCAATGGCTTCTCTTCCTTCTTTTTCTGTCTCTTTCCTTCCATTTCCATCCTGCCTTTCTCACTCTTTATTAGTCCTGGTCTTTATTTGATTGGAGTATAAATGCTACATGAAAAACAAAATTGAATATCATTCTGGTATATAGCAAAATCTACTCAGGGAAAAGAAATGAAAGTGCTACCAAACAATACCACACCAATTTTTCTTCTTTTTATTTGTATATAGATTCTTATGAAAATGAGAAATAAGTTACACAGGGAGCTCACATGTAATATTCCTGGGTTCCTTGCTAAGGATAACATCGTAGGTAATGAATATAGTAACTTACTCAGGACATTGGCTTAATCCACAGATTTCCCCAGGGTTACCTGCATTCATTTGTATTGTCTACACATCCGATTAGTTTTATGCAAATGTGTCATCCAAAAAAAATTGTGTAACCACTACTACAATGAAGATCCACACATGTTCCATTGCATCGAGCTCTTCATTGATCCCTTTTTTCCGCCATGCTGCAAGATCCAGAGAGGTTTCTACTCATTCTGAGTTTTAGGGAAAGACTTGTTCAAGCTGATCAGCATTTGTGAGCTATGAAAAAAGCCTGAGCTGCATTATCAGTGTATTAATGTGTGGCAGTCACTTTAGCACATAACCTCACGGATGGTACACGTCACTGGTTAGGAGTGTACTTCAAATACTATCCCTGCTCATCTTGAATTGTAACATGTGATATTCCAATTTATAGACTGCTCCCTGGCAGAGATATTATGATAGTTTCCTTTCTAACATGGTTAGAGATGTCTCAACTACAATAAATGTCTTGTGTACTGCTCTAATCATTTAAAAAATAATTTCTAGTCCATGCATGAGAAGTTTCCCAGGAAACCATAGAAGGAGATACAGCATGAGAAATCTCTACTATATAATGCACTGAGTGTTGCTGCTTCTCTTGTTGAATTTTATACATAATATGCCTCTTGTAATATAGCTATAATCAACTCCAAAACGATAAAAATGAATTTCATGAAGAGAAACTTGAATGTATTTCTTTCCCACGGCTAGAGCTTGGCTTTTGTGTAGATGGCGCATTTAAGTTGATGGAGCCCCAGGCTGATTCTTTGTGGTTGTTAGAAACTGGAGTATTTATTTTGAAGGAATTAAAACAAAACAGAATGCATGCTCTCTCTGGCTTGCTCAGCGCTAGCTGGCTCACTCCCAGAATGGGACAGCCCTATGGCCTCTATGCTGCCCACAGGAGCCATGTGTATCCAGGCTATGACACAGGAGCATTGCTTTGCCTGTCAGTTGCTCAGGTAATTTTTCAGTCACCAGTGCCAACAAAGTTAGCTTAGGAGTATGATTTCCTCTGCCTCCAACTAAACAGAAATTAATAATAGCCATTTGAGCCTGGTATATTTGATCACATTGTTCTGAAAATAGCAAATGGGTCGTCGGGTTTTCAT
Organism: Zapus hudsonius; assembly: GCA_004024765.1. NCBI lineage: Eukaryota > Metazoa > Chordata > Mammalia > Rodentia > Dipodidae > Zapus > Zapus hudsonius. Next base: position 8,493 of record PVHP010023211.1, read on the forward strand.
TACAGCAGAATGAAGGCAATTGTCAGGAGAGGCGTCCTATAAGGTGTGGATTGGAAAGCTCACAGTTTAAAAGCAAATCATCTTTCTTTGAAAACCACACACTGCTTTTTGTCCCCATTTTAGTGTGAGGAAAAGATAGACAAAATAAATGCTGAAGCTGGGACATAGTTGTGTGATAATATATATTGGTTTCCAAACAGAGACAAATTGAATTCTATATGATTGTACCATGGAACTTCACTCATTCTATGAATTGGTTGTTCTTTCTCAGGCCACTGTTCTGCATTTTTCTTGGACACACATCTTGTGTTACTGGCTCTATTGTATGTATTTAAGTATTTTATCCACTCTCATCAAGTCCTGATGGGGAAAATATCTGTGTCTGTCTCTCCAAAGAGTAAGGAAGCCACGGCTTCTAGAAAGCATTGACTTTCTGAAGACTCCATGGACCTGGATGCAAAATGCCTTGCATAAATTCTCATGCAATGTCTCAACTGGCTCTGTGCACAAAGCTGGCAATGGCCCATCCTGTCAGCAGGTGAACCATTCAGTTGTAGCAAAGTCCCTGAGGTCATTCATACACAAAGAGAAAAAGGTTATTTGGTTTCACACTTTTGTCCAATTCAGTCAATGATGGGTTTGTATTCATTGCTTTGGGCCTGTCGAGATGAGTGTTGTAATGGAGCAAAATTCCTCTCCTTCCCTTTGAGGGAACAAAGATAGAGAAGGACACTGCTGCAAGGCCCTGACTGGGGCCATCCCCAATGGCCTAATGACGTCTCACTCCCAGGCTCCACAATCTTCCCATAAATGCCACCCTGAGGACCATTTTGTTAATACATGGACCTTTGGGGACATTCAGCAGCCAAACTATTACAAAAGTCATGGAGATGATTCTCTCTGGATCCCCAAGGGCACAGAGAATGCTTTCTAAAGCTATGTGGAGAGCTTGCCATGGCATCTGCGCAGGATATTTTTATAACCAACATCTCCTGTTCACAATTCCCCACGTCTGCTCCCATTCTGACCCTAATCCAGCAGAGCATAACGTGCTCTGAAGTATGAACGAGCCATCATCATCAACTTACAGAAACCGACTCTGACACTGTTCATTTATAATAACTGATTATACTCATGACAAATTATAATTTATTTTTAAAATTTTAAGAATTTCCATATATCCTCTAGGTGTACTGGGCTTCTCACCACCAGACATACACCTACCTGAAGTAAGCAAACTCATTGTATTCCCACAGAGAATCAGAGCTGGATTCCACCCAGGGTTTCAGAGCCCACATTTGAAATGATGTATGTAATCTTTTGGTGTAGGAGCATGGTGGTTCTATTACTGTCTATTGTAGCTAGCTCTGTAAACATGTTTATAATAGCTATAAGGCTGAATTTTTGATGGAAGTGGTCAAATCATAAAGAAGACATGAGTCCTGGGAAAGAAACAGAGATACTATTTGCACAAGGGAGATATTTGGGAATATTTCGAAGCCACAAGGCAGTAACTAAAGGGAAGTCTAGGAAAATAGAGCTATCCACCACCACACAGTAGGAAGAGCTGGATAGAGCGTACTTGCATAAGGGTAGCAAGTGCCTAAAGAAAAACCCCATGTGGATCAATTCTCATCATTTTTAAGACACACAGTACATTTTCAGGGTATTTGAGACTTTTGACTAAGGTTATTTTATTTAGCAATCATTGTGCCTTCAGGTGAGGTGTTGTAAAATTACATACTAAGAACTATTTTCAGTTAGAACCCAAGGTCAAGTTATCCAGATAGCATCACCACGAAGGGCTTTTTTTCCTCTAGGGTAGAGCCAAACCTTAATTTGGAATCACTTTATTTAACAATAGTTCTTATGGTTTATGTTTTAGGTACATTGCTTAACTTCAGAGCAAACTAACAAAATCCTCAGAGCTCCCCAGCTTTATTCATTTTGAAAGAAGTTGGGTACAATAGCACTGTTTATGAAACACAGGGCAGATTGATGCTTTGGGCACCCAAAAGTTGAAAAAGAAAATAAGAAAATGGACTTGAGCAGACCCATAAGACAGGGTATGAGCAGTAATGGTTTGCTCTGTGTCTTTTTCTGGCATTAAGGAAACCTCTGAAGTTTCATATATATATATGGCCTGGAGGTGGGTAGGGAGACTTTTACATTGGCAATGGCAGTGGTGAAATTCACTTCTTGAGAAACTCGGTGTGATTCTTCTGTTTAAACTAGTCCCCTCTTCCCCATACTTCATGCCCTGAGAACATGAAAGTTATTAGTTGCCAACTAGAAATGTTGTAACTACCTCAAATGCATTGAAGAAGTGATTCTGTCATTTTCATTACATGTGAAATGGAGACAAAAGGACTGACGTTTTAAAAAAATGGACTTTTCTATTATACTAATTTCAGTTATATTATTAAGAACAGGTTTACTTCAGGGTAATTCCTAAGGCCTGATATGTGTGTCTGAGACAGAAGCATGATCCGTGCTTATTAAATAGTTTGTGTTATTCTTTAAGGCATCCATGTTATAGCAGTTTTAAGAGGAGGAACCAAGTGCATAATGTATGCAGTTGCATAGAATCTCCTCGCAGAGAGAGCTAAGTGTACACTTACAGGAAATAAAACCCAAACCAGCTTTCTCTGGGGATGCCTGTTCTCTGTGATCCATCATACTTTTAATGCATTTTAACTGTGTGAAAGGAATGAGGGAAACCACTGAAGTGGTTAATGCTTTTTGCCCGAAAGGAATGTGACTCTGCTCTGAAAGAACAGCTTGATATTCACCATCAATGGAATTTTTCTCAATTTAATAAGAAAAAAGTTTTTTAAAGAGTTGAAAAATAAATCTGATGTACAAGGGAGATTTAGAGCCCTATACAACCAATCGCCCATGATTGCAGATAAATAGAGAGACACCAGAGGAGGTGAAAAACCAAGGCACCAACCCCTTTGTGCTAGGATTCCCTGGGGACATGTCACTCAGCTCTGTGCTTTATGAGTGAAGACTTGGGAAGCAGGAGATGTCTGATGAACACAAAGATTTAGAACATTTCTACATTGGCCAGTGTGCTTATTACTTTCCCATTGCTGTGACAATATACCTACTAGAAACCAACTGAAGGGAATAAGGATTTACTTCTGCTTGCAGGTCCAAGGGATCGAGGGGAGGCATGGCAACAGGAGCACGAAGCAGCTAGTTACAGTCCATCTGCAGTCAGAAGCAGAGTGAAGACTAGCAGTACTCAGCTCTCTCTCTCTCTCTCTCTCTCTCTCTCTCTCTCTCTCTCTCTCTCTCTTCCGGAATCTTGGCCCATTGAATGGTACCTCTCAGAGTTACAGTCTTCCCACTGGAAGCTATCTAGAAACTCCATGAAGGGCATGGAGATTTATCTCCTAAGTTATTTTAGACCCCATCAGATTGACAATGCAGACTATCCATCCCAGTCTGTGGGGCATTCTTACCCCTGCATCCAAGCTTCTGTTTACTTCTCACTGGAGCTCTGTGTTCTCTGTGATCCAGAGACCCATCGAGGCACAAGGCTTAAAACGAGAGAAAGCACGGAGAAGGCGTGCCTGCCTTTCTGTGTGTGACACCTGTCACTTCACTCGGGAGCAGTACCATCTTTCATGGGTTTAGGGAAAGGAGGACAAACTTAAACCTGGGAATTACTTCCATTGACCTGTTCACTCGCACAACTTTGGGTACAGGGGAATTTGCAAGTTTCCCCATGCCTTTGGGTTGCAGATGAAGACTGAGTTTTGGTGTTTCAAAGGTCAGATTAAATCCCTGACAACTCCTTGTGAGCTGTGTGGTTTTATAACAGCACTAACCCTCAGTTTTACAAGGCATTGATAATTGCTGTGAGACAGTCAGTCTATAGTGTATAGCAAATATCTTAACCGACTCAAACATGTGTTGGTATAGAGATCCTGGTACCACCTGTGGGCATGAGATTAAAACTCCTTTTTAATGTATAAGAATAAAACTAAGTTTCCTAGGGCTGTCGTAATAATTTCCACACATGGTTGTCTTAGAACAATAGATATCTCTTCTTTTACAGTTTCGGAGGCCAAAAGTTTGACGTTTATCTACTTACCTCCTTGTGTCTGTGTGTCTACTTCAGACTCTTATGAGGATATTTGTCATAGGATGTTATGGTAATCCAAAATGTTGTCATCTGAATACAATTAATTTCATTTGAAAAAACCCTTTGTCCAAATAAGTTACCATGAATAGATTGCAAGATTTTGATTGGACTTATCTTTGGGGGAAAGTTCACCATTCAGTCACTACAACAGCAAGTGTTAGCTAACCCCTATCTAAGCCAAGACTTTGAAGGTTGTACCACCTTGAAGGTTTGTCTGCCCTTAAAACATAGATGAGCATAGTTTGAAGTGCCTTTAAATTCATGGCAAATGTATAGCCTACTGGTTGAAACCATTTGTAGCAGATGAGGATCACAGAAACCTGAAGTCAATGAAGACCTAGCCCAATGTACAGATTTTCTGGCTTCGCATAGGTACACTTAACAGGGCTCCAATGATCCTGGAATAAATAAGCATCTGGAATGACTCAGAGTCCACACACTGGAGTTCAAGTCCGCTTTCTGAAAATGACCACTGTGAAGGATTATAATAGCAGCATTATGGGATTTACATACTCACAACACCTCCCAGCTTGAAAGCTTTTCTTTGATGTCTGCTTTATTTTCCTAAAATACATATTTTGTAACTTTAAAAAATAGGATCATGAGGGCTGGAGAGATGGCTCAGCGGAGAGCTGGGGACCATCTAACCCTACCAACCAACCGTAGGCCGATAGCTGAGATTCTGGCAAGAGAGGAGCCACCACAGTCATACCATGGAGGATCCATATGGAACCCCGCAGAGAATGACGGGAGGAACAAGGGACCCACAGCCACAGACATTCAATCAACACAGTGAGACAGAAACCAATGATCTTCGACACAAAGACCCCTAAACTCACAACCTTAAGTACTTATCCACCAGGACTCAGGGAACTACGTGGAAGGGGGGCGGAAAGATTGTGAGAGCCCTGGTGGGGGAGATTATCCAGAGGCATGGCTAAGAGAACCTGGCTGAATACTAGGCTATCCATGGTCCCCTGTCACAAGGACTGATCCAGATGACCCATGGAGGAGGTTATCCAGCAGTTTGGGGAGGGGAGGACAGCGGGAAATTGGGGATAACAACTCATTGTTTGCCATTAAATATTGTAACTCATTATGGACAATAAAATTAAAAAAATAGGATCATGATATCTCATGCTTAAAAAATAATAATTAATAGCCTTCCTAAAAGAGTAGCACAGCTAGGATAATCATGACTCAGGTTTGTTGTGGAGATGCTTGAATTTTACGGTGGAAATGCCTTCCTTGTAATGTCCCTTGCACAGGGAACCTATCTTACAGTTTTCAAATACTCACTTTGGGATTACTTTCCTGTTTTAATGAATTTTGTGGGTAGATCCTCATTTTCTATAATGTGATATCTCTTTAATGCATGGAAGATTTGCATGAGACTGGGTTTGTAGTTATCAGTTCAAATATATCTTCTTTCCTTGGCTCTTGTCACTGTAAAATTGTTTTCCATTTTGCTAATATGGGTTGGTTCAGGAGCAAGACATCTTCTAATGGCCGTGTGTTTCAAAGGGAGTATTCTTATATTCATTTACATCAATCATGGCTTTTCTGAGCATTGATTTATACCAGAATTCCCTTTTTTCTCCATAAATGTATTCAAAAGCTGCCTCTAAGGTACAAATTAAAGGTCTAAAACCCACTTACTGCTGAGGAAGTGATGAGCTATTCATAGAAGCTGCTTGATCCAAGGAAAAGATCTGGTGCAATAAGTGTAGATAATCATTCTCAAAATGGAATCTGTCAGTAATTGACATCTAGATTTCTCATCAATTATTGACATAGGAGAGGGGGCACTGTAGGAAGTGTCTGCATGTACAATGAAAGTGGCTAACATTCAGAAACGTTATTTTTCTTATTTATTTAATAAATCATACAAAATAAATCAGTGACTTTTACAGATCCAATCTGTAAAATGCCATTGGTCTGACACATACATGAACAATTCTTTATAGCTGGATCATTTTATAAGCTGTATTGTTTGGTCCAGTTTTTTGAAATATACATTCACTTGCTATTATTCATTCATAAAGTGCTGTTCCTTTTAAACTACATCCCTTTAACCATAATAATAAGCTAAAAAGAAATGCTCATAGGAAATGTCTCAGTGAAGGCAAAGAGTTATTTTCTCTCGTTTGTAATAAAAACATTAGTTTTTCTTTATTAGGCTACCTTACAAAGTCCACATGACACTATGCAGTCTTGTATTTTAAAATTACTAAAATTGGTGAAACTGTATTAGTCAGAATCCATTGTAAGGGACAAATTGAATGGATTGAGATTTGTAAAAAAAATGAACTATCGTTCTAAAAATTGCTGAACTGAACAATGCCCACTTATATGCATTACCTGTGGATCAAAAGGATATGTAGCAAATACATGAAAATTATGGATTTACGACACTCAATGGAATCCCTTTCCTCGGTGAGGAATTAAAGAAAATTCCTTGGAGCCAGCATCATTACTCTAATGTGCTTCGTGTCTATGGTTTAGGTCCTTCCTTTGCTAATCAGCGCATGACACCTGTGTCTTCTCTTTCTTGCAGTTCAGCTGAAGAACAGTTTCATTGGCAGTCCCAAGGTAAGGTACAGCTGCTTCATGGAGGCTTCCTCTTCCTTCTATGCTACGACTGCTCCGTGTTCCTTGGAGCTTGAGAAGATGTAGAAAAATGAACAGAAAAAAAATATGAGGGCAAAAGTTAAGGGAAGTCTTGGTGATAGTTCTGAGGTATTGATTACCTTTGCTATGGTGCTTGCTGTCAAAGCTTACAATGTGGAGTCTAACAATGACGTCATAGAAGTAGGGTTTGATGATTAAATGATAACCCCTGAGCTGGGCACATGGTTCAGTGGGAAGAATGCTTGCTATGTAAGTGGGAAACCTGAGTCTGATTCCCAGAAGCAAGTGAAAATGGCTTGAGTGCCTGTAACCCAAGCACTGAGGGAGACGGAGAGAGTAAATCCAGACTAAATAAGAGATTCAGCCGGGTGTGGTGGTGCACGCCTTTAATCCCAGCACTCGGGAGGCAGAGGTAGGAGGATCGCTGTGAGTTCAAGGCCACTCTGAGACTACAGAGTGAATTCCAGGTCAGCCTGGACTAGAGTGAGACCCTACATTGAAAAACTCTCTCTCTCTCTCTCTCTCTCTCTCTCTCTCTCTCTCTCTCTCTCTCACACACACACACACACACACACACACACACACTTTCTCTCTCATAAATAATGTGTAAGAGTGACATTCCTGACATTCTGCTCTGGGCTGCTCAGGTGTGCATGTTGGTGAACCCATCAACACGCACATGTCTGTACACCACATCAACACACACATACCAAAAAAGAGAGAGCCTACATGTTTAATGTTAACCGATTATGTGTTTATCACTTTAAAATATCTTCTTTCAGATGGTCAAAAAGATATCGAAGATGAACTTACCACAGGCCTCGAGCTGGTGGACTCCTGTATCCGGTCACTGCAGGAGTCAGGAATCCTTGACCCCCAGGATTATTCCACAAGTGAAAGTGAGTCACAGACAGTGGGAGACTTGTGGTTTTAGTATTTTGAATCATGAACAGCACATGCCATATTTAACAAAGGCTAGAAGATGCATGTCTATGTTTTTCTCTAGTTCCTCCATTTCAGTTAGATTAAAAACTGCACTACGTCAGCATTTGACATCTAGGGTTTCCACCTAATTTTCATCCTCTGGACAAGGCCATTTTGGGAATTCATATTTAATTTTTGACAGATAGAATGCTTGCCTTTGAATTTATTCTCTCTGATTTATACATGCAAATATCACTGTCAGCATTGGTCTTGAAGAATTTGCATTCATATAGCAAAATAATTTTTAAATACATAAAAATTTTAATATATGCAATATTATCTCTTTGTACTGTATGGATATGCGGTGATTCTTTATATTTCTATATTTAACATCTTTCATTGCTATGTTAATTTCATATAATATCTAAAATTTTATTTTTTATATCCTTAATTATGCTTTTTAGCTAGAATGGTTGAATCTTAGAAATAAAATGTGTTGACATTGTACTGAGTTATAAAATTTTTTGAACTTATTTTTAAAAAATCCTTCAAATAGCTAAACATTCAATTGTTTAAGAATACATTACCCTGATGATTTCTGCATCAAAAACCAATGAAGCTATTTATTCCTGAAAAAAAAAATCTTCTTTTTTATACATCAAGGTTTTTCATAAAAAAGAGAGTCATTAAATTAGGATAGCATACTTATCTTGAAAACCATTCCTTTAACATATTAGTTCATTGTTTCTATAAAATTTATAATGCACTATTCTTTAGATGTCATTTTGAAATTCCAATTTTATTCAAACCCATATGCATTCCCTCAAAGAAACTCCTTAGTTAAGATATATGATCACTGCTACCTATTCTTCACATTTTATTAGTTAAAAATGTAGACTTATTATTATTCCTTTTACAGGAATAATAGCGACTAAATATGCTTAATATATGAACATATCCTCACCTTATTAGAGAAAATAAAAGCAGAGAGACAGTTCACACTAGGAGAGCAGCATGAGAGTAAAGTTCTCATCTTTCATCTAATAACAGAGCAATATATTTAAATATGAGTTTGAGAGAAGAGGCAATGATGAATAAGTAGAAAGTGAAGAAAAAGGAATTAAAGCAGAAAATATGTGGCAAAAATAATAAAATAGAAGATATAAGTTTATTATACCAAACTAACTCTTGGTTAAGGGCACTGAATTCTCTAACAAGAAGAGCAATTCAAAAGTAAGGTAAGTATCCAGGTATGGAGGCTCTTACCTTTAATTCCAACAGTCAGAGGATGAAGTAGGAGGGCTGGCTTAAGTGTGAGGCTAGCTTAGGCTACAGAGGGATTTCCATGTCAGCCTGTGCTAAAGTGAGACCCTGCCTCAAATAATAATAATAATAATAATAATAATAATAATAATAATAATAATGGCAAAGCATGGAAATCATAGCCAGATTATGATGTGAAGTTCATCAGAAGTGCACACAATGAAGTAAAGGTAGACATTAAAACTCTGGACAATACTGTGCCAACCAGTAATAGCAACGAATGGGGAGTGGAAATGTATGGGTGAGATGAAATGGAATTTAACAGAGAAGTGCTAATTACAGTCAAAGGGGAGAGTTATGTGGTGAAGCTGTCTTCACCTGCAAAGATGTGATAAAGCTACTGAACATAAATGAACCAAGACGCATGGACTCTGGGTGTGAAGACAGAAATTAATGAAGTTGATAAAAATGTTACTGTGAAATTTCAGAACACGTTTAGATGGAATGCTAGAATAAAAACTCAAAAATTAGAATTGAAAAATTAAATTAATATATTGAATAAGAGAGTCTTATCCATCAAATTAGATATGACTATGATACATATCATGAAAATATGGACAAAAAGATCAAGCAAAAATTTACATACATTGATAATAATTTAGTAAAATTAAAAGCAAGTAATAAAATAATTATAATAAATGTGATCACATTATAACTAGGAAACATTTCTGTAAATCCACTTAAACAGAAAAGAAGCATATGAATTATATTTTATATTTATTATACTATAATATTTATTATTAATTATATATTGTTCTTGCAAAAAGGCAAGACTATTTTATCATAAAAATTTCAGTCTGAGGAAATCTTCACTTTACAGCTTTTCAAAACAAAATGAAAGAATGTTGTACTTATTTGGGGGAAATCTTGGAAAAAGCTAAGTAAATAGAAAAGGAATCTGAGAAGATGAGATGAGAAAAGTACCTCATAAGATAAAGTACCATGAAACACAAAGTGGTGACTAACTGCTGAAAGACATAAACAGCAGGGGAAAATGTGCGTTTTTATTATGATTATTAATATTTCCTCAAGTGAAATATACAGTCACACCTACCCTTCGTTGTAATACTCCCTCCAAGTGAAGAGAAATGAAATCGATGCCTCGTGTTCACTTTTCTCTTGCAGTGTGAGCTCAGAAGTCACCCACACATGATGTGTCTTTATTAGAAAAAAAAAAAAAAGGTTAAATACACCAGCTGTGCTTCCCAAATATATTTGTAAATTACTGTTTTTTTTTTCAGACAAATCATTTGGTTGATATTATATACTAAGTTATCTGATTGAAAGCTCTTAAGATGTTCATTGGTTATTTTTATTATGAACTCTTTTAAATTGTTTTAAATTAAAAAAAAAAAAAACACAAAAAGATACCACCAAGTGGTGAAACCTACATGCAAAAGAAGCAAAACCACAGGGCACTGGGGATATTGCTGTTCTTGAGGAACATTTATTCGCAGCATTTTCAGAAATACTTTGAGACTGAAGACACTGGGTAAATCTTAGGAAAATAATTTGGAGGTATTGGGTAAATGCCTGTAATTTGGGTTATCAACAGAGTGCTCTGTTGTGTGTTCAAAGGGTGAGACTGTAAAAAAAAATCTCGATAACCTCACATGTGTATAGCAGTTATTCTCTGTATGTGGTTAAGAGTCTACCTGAAGGAATTTAACAAAGGGACCATTTACAAAGAGTGGTCAGGACTGAGCCTCCCATGGACCAAACCCAACAAGAGACTAAGGTGCAAGGCACCATGGTCAATGTGGGAAGGGACGGATTGAGTCTGGAGACCAGATTAATCAGCAGGACACTCTAGGATGTACTTCAACACTAGACTGTGTGTGTCCTCGCTCTGGAAGCCTAGCAAACAGATATGCAGTCGCTCTTTGATAAATTCATCTACTTAGGAAAAGTGCATCACATTCACCTAGTCCCTTGTGATTACTCAATCAATGGCTTCATTAGCTAGACTAGCCATGAACCAGCTAATGCTAAATTGAACCTGGCACCCTGCCCTTGAGAACCAGTCTCTTAATCCCTCCTCAAAAGGGACTAAAACAACACTAAATAAGTCTAAATCCAGCCACACACAAAAAAAGATACTAAAATGGAAAGCTCTCTCAGTCGCTAAGCACAGGGGACTTAATTTGTTATATTCAAATTTTTGGGGTTTTTTTCCAAGTTCTGATTAAAATGAATGTTGAATCATGGTGACTTCATCATCGGGATGCTAAGGCAAGGAGTTTCTGCTCAGCTTTATTGACTTTCGAGTGTCATCTCGGTAAACATCTCCCAACACTTGGGAGGTTTTAAAAGTGCTGTCCTAAACAGAATGGATGTAAATCGTGTGTGCAACCTCTGCCATCCGGCTGCTTTCCCATGACTGCTAGCTGTCTAATTTCAATTCTAACAAATACATGTCACCGAGTCGCTGCGACAGTGGCTGCAGCAATCACCATTACTTTATTTAAATGAAACAAAACAACCAAAACAATAAGGAACAATTTGCTGACAGATGCTCAGAGCCATTACCTTTCACACAGGACGTGGTTTGGCCCGAAGTGATATAATTCAAGTACTTTCTTTATTCTGTGCCTGTCTAGAGATAAACTTAGAGGTAAGGGTGATTATATCTTAGCCAATAATTAATAAAACAAATATTGTCAGTGGCAAATCAGAAATAAGCCAGGCATGTTGGCTCAAATCTATAATGCCAGAATCAGGGAGGCTGAGGTAGGAAGATTGCCATGAGTTCAAGGCCAGTTTAGACTACCAAGTTCCAGAACATTCTGGACTACAGTGAGACTCTTCTTCAAAAAATATAAATGTAACAGAACTAGAAAGGGGAAAAGCCTAAAGTCAGAAAAAAATTGCTTGAGACAATATGAGCATATGTTGAACTAGAAATTAAGTTACCTAATATATTTTTAAAAGAAACTATTTCCATCTTTAGTTAATTAATCAATTTAAATTCTACTATATTTTAGATATTTCCATCTAAGAGGAGGATCATAAGAGGTAATATATTTGGAATGCCAGCTATTCTGACTTCCAGACTAGTGTAAATTAAACAACTGGGAAGCAATCTTAAATGTAGATTTCCACCTAAAGCAGGCAGAATCCAAATAATCATATGGAGTTTAGTGCAGAGGTGAAAAAATTATGAACTGTGGGTTTCCAGTCTATCATTATTATTTCATTACTGTGGATATAATTAATTCTTGGAGAACCTTTGAGAGATTGTTATTAAAATACTATAAAACAGAAAGCCATGTATTCTTATACAGTAGTAATATGAACAGTAAGAGACTTTTTCTTTGTGAAGTGACTGTTTTCATAATTCCTGGAAAGAACATCAATAGAAATTGAAGTGACCTAGGTTTATAATGCTTTCATAAAATCGTAGAAATGAAAACAGAATATATGAATCAAACTAGCTCATTAAATGGAAGTCATGTTTGAGGGAAAAAGAGATAGCTTGTTTCCTTTGTAATGCTAAGGTGGAAACTAGACCTTCAGGTCGATGCAACAATGAAGTAGAAAGATTTTTGAAATGGATAGAAGGGCTCGGTTGGAGTTCCCTCCCTCCTCCATGAGCCAGGAATTTCTGTCTTCCTCTGAGGATGACATCCCAGAACTGCATTTATTAAAAGGCTCAATCTTTGGACTGTCTGTGCCTTTAAAAGCACATCATCGTGTTCCTTCAGCCGGGGCCTTTTTTTTTTTTTAATACGCCTTTTTGTTTATTGTTTTTTTTTCTGTATCACACAGCTTAAAGGCTCTCACATCCCTCCTCACTGCTTTCCTTTATGTGAAGTTTATATTTCTCTGTAGTAGCATATTTGGCACTTTTCAAAGTTAATATCTTTATTATGAATAATTATATACATTGTATGACAGAGCCCAAGCTTTTATGATCCAAACAAGACTAAAAGTTTGTCTCTGAATCCATGTCTGTTGTCATGAAGCTACATGGATCCAATTGATTCCTTGTGTAATACATGTGCACTCACTTCCCTCCCACTGTAGATATCTGTGGCCAATGAGAAGTTAGTGGTGGTGAGATGTGAAGAGGTGAGCAAAGCCCAGATGGTTCAGAGGAAGAAATGAAATTGAGGAAACTAGAGTTATCGTCCCTTGCAGATAACTTCTTTTTCTTAGATCTCACTTAGATTTCTTCCCATCACAAAGGTGTTTGGGAAGCATGTTACAGTTCTCCAAGCAGGTCATCAGCTCAGGTATAGCTCTCAGAATTGAAGGGATACCCTCAGTAACATCATACTAGGGCCGGTGGAACAGGCTAACTCCTAGGCTATCCACGGTCCCCTGCCCCAAGGACTGATCCAGACTGCCCCCGGAGGAGGATATCCAGCTGATTGGGGATGGGGAGAGGAACGTTGGGGAACTGGGGATAACAACTCATTGTTTGCCCATTAAATAATGTAACTCATTATGGACAATAAAAATATATGTAAAGAATTGAAGGGAGAAGCAAAGGTGGAAAGTGGGAAGTCCCCCAAACAAGAAGGATCTATGCAAATTTCTCACTAAACACATCCTTCTCATAAATCTTATCAGAGTCTCCTGGGGTAAAGATAATAGTCTGCTAGAAACGCTCCAGTTTTCACACTGTGTTGGGACAGTAGGTACCCCGAAATTCAAATATGAAGCATGGTTCTCAAAGTGTACGTGAAAATCCTAGAGCCTCTCAGAGACCTTCCAGGGAATCAATCCTCAAGGTCAAGTGATCTTTACTACAATAAGTGGTTATTTTCCTTCCAGGATTTTTTTCACACAACTGTAGGACAATATTTTTCTGAGGCCCTATGGTGTGTGATCTCCATGTTGTGACCATGCAGTGACTCTTCCTGAGGCCACGTGGGGTGTGATAACAGCCATGCTCTGAGAACACAAGGAACGTTTGCTGTGTGTTATTTCTGTCTTAAGTATTTCAGTACATAGCTTCTTCGTGTAGAGTCCGTAAAGGTCTTAGGAGTGCTCAATGACGTTTCAGAGTATCAGTTGGCTATGAGAGCAGTCGGTTTGAGAACTGATTGCATTGTGCTACAAAGCAACAGGGAACCCTGTGCAGTGAGATGCGCCAGGAGAAGGAACGGGAATGCATGCAAGTCAGCCATGCACTTGTGGGCAGTGGGTCTGCTGTTTCTGAAAATTGACAACTGGATCTGGAGAAAAGTTGACCCCATCCACCCATAGTGGAATTTTCTTGATTTCATTGTTATCTTTTCTGTTTCTTTTTCACAATCACGGGTATTGAGAAGTACAAGTCTGTCCTTATATTATTAATTTATAAGTACATACACCATGTATTTTTTTCCTCAATGCTCTACACTAATTTAAATGTTGAATTGTGAATAGCCAGAAGACAATCCTTTATAAAGAAATGCTTGGAAACTAATCGTTCTGATGACATCACTCTATGACTACGCTTCCAGAGCATTATAAATTCTGTGCTTAACCATTTCAAATGAAAATTAGGCATTTAATATTTGCATTTTTTAGTAAGTGAACTTTTTCTCCATCCTCCATTATAGACAGATCTAACACATCAGGCATCAAATATAGTGAGTATTTTTAAACTATATATATATATATATATATATATATATATATATATGTGTACTTATAATAGCCACACTTGAAGAAGCCTACTATGACAATAGCATCAGTTGAATAAAATCAGATTAAAGTCTCCATGTATCATTCAATATTTTTTGGAACATGCGTGTTGTCATTTTCACATAAAGCGTTATATATGGAAAGAACCTGATCAATGAAATAGATATTCCTGAGAAAGTGTCATAGACATGAAATTAAATTTCTACTTGCTCATGGATCACACCAGCTCCGAGCTTCCTTGCATAACAAGCCCCTGGAGCTTTCTCCTCCCATTAACTTTTGGAAATGGCAGTTGGGATGAGCCACTAGATCCAGGAGCCTTCCAGGTGGAGCTCCTGCAGATCGGCTTCATAAATAACTTATTAATGAAGCTCAGGAGAAAATAACGAGCTTTTCTCCACTCGGCATCTCTTCTTCTCAGTAAACTGGTAAAGTGATGAGTTCTAGAATCCATAATAAAGAAACAGCTGCTGTACTGAGTCTGGTGGGAGTGCAGTTTAAGGAACCCATATGAATAACCTACAGAGTAATTTGTGATTAGTATGACTGAAGCACTTAGCCCTGACTTATACCAGTTCTATTATCATACGAATAATTATCAATTTTCTCCTTTGTTTTTAACCCCTTTTTATATAACCAGCAGCAGCTGGTTTCCTTAACCCTATCTAATATTTTCATTGATATGGCTCTAAGCATTTGCTCTCACTTAAAACAGAATACTTAATCCTAATCATTCTGAACCTTCCACCAGAGACCAAGTAGCAAGAAAGGAGAAATGAATGCAAATTGCTCCTCAGTTATAAATGTGCTAGAAATTTGATATCATTATTTTTCATGGCCTACATCAAAATGAGTTTTTAAATTATCTTGAAAGAGACAGTTTAACCTCAGAGTAAATCATGTCTCTGTACTTCCCGATAAACGTAAATCTAACAAAGATGCCCGGAAGGTGCTGAGTACTGAGTGCACACCCTTCAGTGTGCCTGCTTATGTTTCTTCTGATTATTCTGAATTCACAGGTCTGCAACTTAGCCCTTGGGCTCCAGTTTAAGACACTGTCTGTTCCATTAGCCTTTCACTAAGAGCAGTTTTGACAAGGTCAAAGTACTCCTTTGAAACGAAGTTTATAAACTCCTTGGAGACCCACTCTTATTTTTGTGACTTTAGCTTTCCCTCTGCAGATGAAGTTCAAAGGCACCCTTTTGTCCGAAATTTTCATTTACATGTGATCAAAATTGGATCGATCAAATTACCAAAATGAAAGGAATAAGTTCGCCACGTTCTCTTACATTCAGTATGAAAATCAGGTTTTACATTTCAAACTATCATCCATGAATTGGTATCATCTTCTCAAAGTCCATGATTGAAAGAGAAGCCTGTGAATCTGCACACATTAGGCCCCACACATGCTCCCAGACAACAGCTCCTCTGGAATGTATCTCCAGTCTGCTTATTCAGTGGTCAGGGTCACTTAGTCAGTGTCCACCTCTCAACAATCTGCTCCTAGTCTAGCTGTGATTTTCTAAATTATCACAGGTTTCCTTTTCCTGCACTGCAAGAATTTCCTGGTCTTTTTTTGTTTTGTTTTGTTTCAAGATAACTTTTAATGCTTTTTCATTATGGCATTTATAATTAAATAATGTCATATATAATTCTATGGCAGAATAATGGAGACAATATATTAAGGAACTGTGTAAAACAAGTCATACAGATTTTTTCACCACTAAATGCATTGACCATCCAGGCTCTCCCCTCCAATGTTGGCATTTTTCAGCTTCCAGCCCATCTTATTCCTCCTGCATGCTATGCAGATTATCTGTTAAACAATTAAACCCTCTGAGAAGCTGGTCTGCTGAGTGTGAGGTAGCAAGCAGGGTGGTATAGGGTTACTTTTCCTGGCACAATCAGAAAGCCAGGTGGTCTTCATGGAGGAAGTAGCATGTAAACAACACTTGTTTAAGAATCAACTTTGAGATCAGCAGAGAATGGAAATTTCAGTTGTAGGAAACACAGGGACAAGTTTCTCATAATGCCAAAAGATTTTAAGTTTTCGAATCTTGGCTAAGATGCTGGGTGTTCATTTGTAGCTATTTTTTATTGCAAGCAGGCCATTTTGATGAACCATACATTCAGTATATCCCTTGCCAAATGAAAGTTTACAGGGTGTTGAAGAAAACTGTAAGTGATATTTGGAACAGACTATAATAAGGTCTGGAGGAAAACAAATCCCAATCAAGGTTTTATTATTATCCAACCATGTGGCTATGTAATCAGAAAAATAGATAGCAATAATAATGCCCGGCATTCATGGAGAAGCTTGCATTTTCACAGCTATTATCCCCCTTAGATGTTCAAATCTGCAGAGATTAAAATGTTTAGAGACAGAGTAAAGTAAGGAATTTAGTAAGGGCATTCTCCATGAAGCCCAGACTGACTGAGTGGAACACTTGGTCCCCTCCACATCAAAGGGCTTGAAAGCGCTTTTCTCACTGGGTGGATTTTAAAATTCAATTGGTTAATAGCTATAAACTGCTCAGAATTTCATAAGCACTTAATGAATATCCCATGGGAGACCTGTTGTGGCCTCACCATCCTTGTCTACGAAAGCAGACTTGACCCCAAGTCTGCTAACTTCCACTTCTACATTGTTTCCCAACTTACACTGGGTCATTCCATTAGCATGAGTGTGCTTAATAATGTCTTCTGAGCATCATTGAGCACTGTGTAGTTTAATGAGGGTTTAAGGAATCTGGGAGAGATGAACAGTAGCCAAGAATTAGAAGTGCCAGATATGGTCTCTGTAAACAAGCATGGTCATGGACACTCTTACAATGTCAGGTTAATTTAATCAGGAGACGCTATGTATATATATATATATATATATATATATATATATATATATATATATATGTGTGTGTGTGTGTGTGTGTATGTGTGTATGTATTATATATACATATATGTGTGTATATATATAATATATATGCTAATATAAAAGTGTTTGTGTTCACAAAACCTGTAAATCAGTCTAAAGTTTTTTTGCGTAAAAACAAAAACAAACAAACAAAAAAAACGAATAATAACACTTGTTCCCTGAAATTGACCTGAAATTGACTTTGGTCCACTAGCAGCAGACATCAGACTTCCCCTATACCACACCAGGGAACATAATCTGAGATGTGAAGATTTCTTCTGCAAACAAGGGGACGACCATTTCCAGAAGACTTTCAACCTTAAAAGTGTTGATGTGTGCATGTTACTTAAATAAAAAGCTACTAAATGTTAAACAAAGGCAATCACTCCTGGACATGGAGGTAGAAGACAGATGTGTGTCATCTTTTGGTCACCAAGCACATGACACAGGATCTTAGTGTAGCCTGTCTCAGCCTCTGTTTACGCTTCTGGGAATAGTAAAAAGATTCACTATAGGGTTTCTTTTTCATAAGGTGTTGTGTGGTCCCTAAGCAGCTTTTATATCTGAAAAACATGATATAATCTCTCTCTTCACATATCTTCTGAGAATGATCTGGATTGACTGTGACATTTCCCGTGGATATTTCTGTTGTCTAGTTCGAACTAGTGGGTTTGGTTAGAACAAGAACTGAACACTGTCCTGATGGGGAAACGGTTTCTCTCCATCTACATGGAATGTAGAGCTTATCATTTTGAAAAGGTCCTTGAGGTCAGTTTCAAGGACCCTTCCTTCCATGATGGTCAAGATTGCAACAATCAAAGTGACTGTGAGCCTTCAGCTCAGTGTCCTGAAAGCATACACATCCCAGCATGGGTTCTGCTTGTTGTCACTAAGAAGGACAATATGGTCCACTCTTGTTTGGCTTTGAGTTCCCTCTGGTGCAAATAATCACACTGAAAATAACATTCCATTTCCTGGATGGAATTTTAGGGCAACAAGTCTTCCTCTTCCCCAGTTGCATATTCCCGCAGCACCCCATTTTCTAGTTTATACATAACAATTCTCAGGAAGTTAATCTAGCCCAAGCAAGACGGATGTATATTCAAAAGTTCTAGATGAAGAAGGAAGACATAATTCAAAGTCCCAAACTATAAGTTCATCTCTGACCAATTTGTATTTTCTGCCTCGGTGCACAGTAATGTGAATAAAACCAATGGAGACTTAGTTCTATCTTAATTTTCTTCCCATTATAAAATAATTAAGGGTTGCCCTATAACTTTAACCTTTCCCATACTTTCATGTGTCTCTGCTCCATGCTTTCCAAAACTGGAATAAATAAGGGATGCTGGTGGGAGACGGAGTGAGCAGTGCAAAAATGGTTTCAGCCATCATCCTCAGGGTTTTGTCCTTGACAGGTGACATGTCACTATTATAAGATTATGATATATTGTTCATTGTGGCAATTACCTTTGTCAGAGTACATCCAGCTTTCAGAGTTTGAGATGTATTAACACAGTAATGAGATGGGGAATCTTGGTTTGTTTTTTCTAAGTATTGATC
>PVHP010023212.1:0-27700 GCA_004024765.1 Zapus hudsonius
TTTTTTCTTTATGTTTATTTCTATGGGGAGACGATTTGAGTTTTGACTAATAAAGTCTTCAGACAAACTGAGGCTGCCTTATATTTAGTGTATCTTGTATTTGAGATTCAGAAAAAAATGTATTGAGTCTTAAAGATGAGGTTTGAGTGAAGCTGCAAGCAACAAAGACACTTCAGTGGAAGAGTTATAAGCTGTGTGAAGCCAGACAGACCCAGCCTGTCCTCTGTGTCCGCTTTCTTCCTTTAAATATTCTGATACTCTTCAGTTCTCACTGCTGCTGTATAAACACGTCAGGAAAGGGACTTAGTTACAGCTCTAATGCTCTCTCAGTATCTTCTAACCCTTTGAAGTTTGCCTAAACATGTATGCTCTTTGGTAATTTCAGGATTAAAGTGCTATATATCTCAGAGGTGTCCATGTTTAGGTTATACCATGGTAGTTAGGGGGAGGTAGAACACCGTTGGCTGGAAGGCCCATGCAAGAAGAACACTGTCTAAATTAGAGTTCTGTAATCCACCCCACATCTACCATCACCTCAGAAAGATCTGGGCATGGCCCAGTGTGGGTACATTTTATTTCCAGTCAGAAGTGATTAGCAAGCTGTATTTTAACAAGCAACTATTTGTCTATCAAACACTTCCTAAGACAGAAACAAAGTAATTTCAACTGTTTCTTTAGGAGTGGCTGATTTGGAGGTTTAAGCTTCTATATTTATTGGTATGCAGCCTCTGTAAACCACCACAGTATTTCAACATATTGACATGCCTTAAGGTGAAAATTACCTTTCAATTTAGTCCTTTAAATTTAGTCTGGGGAGATTAAATGTAACAGTCCGATTTTATTCTTCAGCCTAGTGAAGTAGAAATTAGAGGGTTCTTTTTTGTTGTTGTTGTTCTGGTAAATTAGATAAACACTGTTGAGATAAGCCATCTAATCCCTATAATTATTTATGTGGGTCACCTCAGTTATTGAAACAATCAGATAAAAATCCAATAATAAAGCCTTGTCCTACTTTGAATTAAATGTATTAAAACAAAACATTTTCTTTTTAACAGGAGAATTTTGGCTAGGACTGAAAAAGATTTTTTATATAGTAAATCAGAAAAAGACCAGTTTTATGCTGTATGTGGCCTTGGAATCTGAAGATAACACATTTGCTTATGCATCATATGATAATTTCTGGCTAGAGGATGAAACAAGGTTTTTTAAAATGCACTTAGGACGGTATTCAGGAAATGCTGGTAAGTTTTCAATTCCTACAATTATCCAGAAGATTGAAATATCACTGGCTCAATATTATGTGGAGATAATATAATGCATGTTATATGATAATGGCAGGTTTGAAGCTCTGTTATTAACATTATATCACTTAATGATTTTGAAATGCTATTTTTATTTACTGTGTGTGTGTGTGTGTGTGTGTGTGTGTGTGTGTGTGTGTGTGTGGTGCTAGACCCTCTTTCTACTGTAAACAAATGTCAGATGTTTGTGCTAGCTTTTGTGTCAGTCTCATGTAGGTCATTTAGGAATTGAACCTGGGCTGACAGGCTTTGCAAGCAAACACCTTTAATTCTGAGCTATCTCCCCAGTCCCTGCTTTGTATTTTTTGAAACAATTATACATATATAACCTCAATGATTTTTTGGATGGTGACCCTGTGGGAAAGCTGGGTAGATAGTATTCCCATTTGCACAATGAGAGGGCCTGTCATTTAGAAATCATGGAATGTCAGAGCTGATAACTACCCTTTCACATTGCTAATGAAGAAACCTACAAGATTAAGTGGCTGGGCCAAGATTTCCAGCTGATCACCTGAGTTATCTAATCCAAGTTGGTAGATACAATGAGCAGTGTTCTCTTCACTGTACCTTGGGGCGCCTCCTCATTTCCAAATAAACTTTACCTTTTGATGTTGAAAATTTAAAGACTTTAGGTTACAAAATATGATGTCAACTCCCCAATCACTGTTAATGGTGGCTCTTATTGGTTATGTGTATTCAGCTTTCAAAAATCCAAAATTAACACACAGTTCTCAGGACATTCCTGAAACTTGCAAGATTCCCAAGACCTCCCCCCAATGTTATATAATAGGGGTAATGACTGCTGGGGAAGAGAATCTCTCCCTGGCTGAGCTGCCTGAAAGTCATGTAGCAATCAAGAATGAAACTTGTGAGTTGTCACCAATGTTAGGGTTTTAGGTGAAACAGTCACCTGAAAGTCACCCTTAAGTCATCTATGCCTATGTAAGTAAACCCTCACCCATACTCCAATGTGTAACCCCAATAACCTCACTGGTTCACAAAATTCAAAATTCATGTTACATATTTTCATGCCTTTCACTGATCACAATCCAGAGGGGGCATATAAATAATACTGAAGCAGAATACTAAGAGGTTTGAGGTTTAAAGAAAGAGAATGATCCAATCAACTGTATCCAGGAACTTTTCATGGAAGGGCAGCATCCAATAAAAGGCTAATGTGAAACATTTTTAAAAATCCATGCTCTTACAGAATCCAATTTGGTAACTTCAGGCCAGATGGATATGTTGGCACAGTCACAGCTGAGAACCACAGACCTGGTCTTGGAGGATTGGATAGGCTTTTGGCAAGTAAATGTTTGCAAACGGAGCAGGTTGTGTCAAGATACATAGGAAGGAAAACAACGTGGCATGTGGCATAGCTATATGGCTGGAGTATACACATCTGAGGAAGTTGAGGTCTTCAGACTCTAGGTGAAAGTTTGAAATTGAAATATCGCTAAATAGAAGATGTAGTTACAGCACAGAGTTTTCAGTGTCACACCTATAAAGGGCTAAGGAACCATCTAAATGTGGAATGTACTCTATGCAGAATCATAGTGGGGGCTTTCTGAGGGATGACTATGGTTTTGCTAGAAGATATCATTTATCATGGTACTGTCATCATGTAGCCCTTACATATTTAGCATGGTTGTTAAAGAACTTAGAAATGTTGATCACAGCATACACTCAATATAGCAAAAGGAGGCTGAAGAGATGGCTCAGTGGTTAAGGCGCTTGCCTGCAAAACCTAACGATCCAAGTTTGATTCCCCAGTTCCCAGGTCTAGCCAGATGCAAAAAGTGGCACCTGGAGTTTGTTTGCATCAGTTGGCAGCCCTGTTGTGCCCATTCTGTTTGTCTCTTGTCTATCTCTCTCTGCTTGCATTTTCAAATAAAAATATTTTAAAAAATAGCAAAAGGAAAAGATACAGTGGATTGGCAGTCATATGGATGAATCAAGGGTATAAGTTTGATCAGGGCACAGATTTGGCTTTGAGCTTGGAGAATAAACAGAAATAGGAACTTGAGCATGTAAGTAACTCAGTTGTTTCTTAAGAAGTACAAATATTCCTAATAAAACCCAAGAGAAATTTCTCTTGGTTCTCAGAGAAAGCCACATTGTAGAGTTAGCTTGATCACCCCTGTGACCCAAATATCTAACAGAAACAACACAAGGAAGAATTTCTTTTATTAGCCCCTCAAGGTAGGGAGGTTATGGTGGAACAAAGAATTTCACACCTTGGTGGCCTAGAAGCAGAGAAAGGGGATAGAGAGAGGGTTAAGATGCAGTCCCTAGGCTATGCCCCCAGTGACCTGTTCTTTTCGCTACTTCCCAGTAAAGCCATCGTACTATTAATCTATCAAGGGCTTATCTATTCATTGGTTAACTCTTCATGATTTAATTGTCCCCGAATGCTACCACAGGCACACCCTAGGCCATGTTCAATCCTATGAAGGTGACAATGATTAATCATCACAGGTGTCATGTTCTCAGTACCACTTTCCCAGTTAATGCGGTGGGTGCATTTCAATAGACTATTTCTCAAGAAACCCACCCATGCATACATATGTACAACACCTGGTTGGATATATATGTCATTGGGAAGTCATATTCTGTATGGTTCTTCTGATGGTTGGACTTCACTGGAGGACACTACTCATGGGATGACCCCAAATTTAGGAAAGGCTCCCTTAGTGAACTTTTGAAAGGTATTTCACTGTAAATGTTGAGAATGAAAAGGTATTTCACTAAAAAATGTTGTTTTCTCTTTGTAGTTACACAATTCCAATGTGTGTCTTTTGTTTCCTGTAAAGTTCTGGGTAAGAGTCCTTGTTGCACTAAGGGTATGAGAGAGCCTGATTCACCATGTATCTGATTCCCCAGCATCCATGTAAATAGCTGAGCAAGGCCACACACACCTGTAATTCTAATCCTTTGGGGAGAGAAGACTGGAGAATTTCTGGAGTTTGTTGGTCAGCTCCCAGTTCAGTGAGAGACTCCATCTTAAGAAAACATGTGGATGAGTGAAAGTGGGCACTCACTCAATGCTCTTCTCTGGCCTCCACACACATGTATATGGGGTGCACATGTACACATACTTGCACAAACGTCACACCACACGAATATATACACACATATAAAAGATCAGAGTCAGAGACTTTAATACTTAGCCAAACAGGTTAGTTTGGCTGAACTAACAAAGTTCTTTAGGCTCCCCAAAAGACTTCAACAAATGCCAAGTGTTTGGAAGCACAATGAAATAAACATAAGACTTGGTTTCTCTCTATATTTTACTTAGTTTCTCTCAGTGTTTCAAATATTTTACTCAAAATTTTCATGGAGTTGGAATGTATGTACTATAAGTTTACTAAAAATCGTTTTGTGAATGTACTTTATTTACTTGGAGAGGGAGAGAAAAAGAGAGTGAGAGAAAGAGAGAGAGAGAGGAACAGAGAGATAGAGGGAGAGAGAATGAGCATGCCAGAGTCTCTTGCCACACTGCAAACAAACTCCAAACACATACTACTTTTTGTGTCTGGTTTTTTACTGGGGAATTACACCCAGGCTGTCAAACTTTGCAAGTACCTTTAACTGCTAGCCATCTCTCCAGCCCTATTAAAATCTTTTAACTTTATGAGACAAAATATAATTTCTTTTTGGAAACAAGTACCTTTAATTATTGAGCCACCTTCCTAGTCCCTTAGGAACTTCATAAAATGAAATATTTCTTTAAACATGTTTTATTATGATGATTACTATTATTATTTGTGTTGGTTGCATGTTTGTGAGTGAGTGTTGGAGACTGACCCAGCACATGTTGGAGGCCAGAGGACATCTTTCATGTTGGTTCTTGCCTATACACCTTGTTTGAGGCAGGGTTTCTTGGTCTGGGTTCTTGCATCAGTATGCTGGGATTACTGAACTGTGCCTGCTGTGACTTCTGGCTTTTTACCTGGGGTCTGGGGATTGAATTTGTGTATTTCCAGTTTGAGCTGTGAACACTACTGAGCCATTTCTCCAGCTTTTATTTTTCTTTTGAGGAAGAGTCTCACTTTAGCCCAGGCTAACTTGGAAATCACTGTAACCCAGACTGGCCTGGGATTTAGCCTTCTACCTGTCTCCCAAATGCTGGGATTATAGGTGTGAGCCACCATGCCTGGTCAACAAAATATAATTTCTGCTTTTAGAATTAAATTGTTAACTGGATTGTTCTGGCAAATATATTTTATCTTTGAAGGGATCTTGTCAATAACAGGCATATGATTCATACAATGTCTAATGGAAGCCCTTTAAAAATGGTTGGTCTTCATGGAATGTGAAGATCGATAAAGAAAAATAAATCAGGAGTATAGCTAAAGTTTTATTGAGGGCATTAGGTATTTTTTATGAACTTTATACCCTCCTAAATAAAACCAATCTTAGAATTACAAATCTAATTTACTTAAAAGGCGTAAGTTTCAACTTCATCTATAATTCTTTTCTGAAGTGACATAAATGTTAAATATAAAAATCTACTATGTTGGGCTGGAGAGATGGCTCAGCGGTTAAGGCACTTGCCTCCAGTGCCTAGGGCCCTGGGTTCAATTCCCCAGGTCCCATATAAGCCAGACCCACAAGGTGGTGGCCTTGGTGTTCTCTCTCTCTCTCTCTCTCTCTCTCTCTCTCTCTCCTTGAAAATGAATAAATAAAATATTTTTAAAAAAAAAAAATCTACTATGTTAAAAAAGAAAACCTACTATTTGTAAGTTATTTTCCTTTCTGAAATTACCAATCACCATATAGACCATTTCAAAGTATGACAGGCCTGTATGCCATCACTTTTGGGCTTAAATTACTTGATTTTTGTTTCTATACAGGCAAACTTTCATTATGATCTATTTTGGTTGCATCCATTTAAAGATGTCTGTCAATTCGTCAGCAGGTTTTAACATATTTTCAATCTGTGTGAGAGATTTTAACATGATACATAGGAGAAAAGTAACTGAAATCTTTTTCTAGATTTAATACTTTTTCTTAATAGGCAAATAATGGTAACAGTTGATTAAAATAATAAGATTCCTCTAAATTCAGTCTTTTGAAAAAATGTTTTATGCAGGTGATGCATTCCGGGGCCCCAGTAAAGATGAGAATCAGAATGCGATGCCTTTTAGCACATCCGATGTTGACAACGATGGGTGCCACCCTGCCTGCCTGATTAGTGGTGAATCTGTGAAGAGCTGCAGTCGCCTTCATAACAACACAGGCTGGTGGTTCAACCAATGTGGCCTAGCCAATTTGAATGGCATCCACCACTCCCCTGGATCATTGCTTGCAACTGGAATCCAGTGGGGAACGTGGACCATCAACAACTCACCTATCAAGATTAAATCTGTTTCAATGAAAATTAGAAGAATTTACAAACCATATTTTAAGTAATCTCATTTTAAGTTGTGGTGCAATTTTCTCAGTTGTTTTTGACAACATATTAAGAATTTCACATACATTCTCTTAGAATTTTAAACGTATTAGCCAACATTTGAGTGTAGATGGCATTTTTTTCTTTTATTAGTAGACTTCATTTTGTAGCATTTTATAAAAGGAATGATGGTAACTTGTATCCTTTTTTATCCCTATTAGCTACACGAACATTATGTAATCCAGTGTATTTTGAGCAAACTTATGTATTTAAAGATTAAAAAAAATTTTTTTTTGCCTTTTCTTTGAAGCATACAGAACATAGTAAGTTGCTAGGAAAAGTGAAAGTAAGTATTTTACTTATTTCTATAATCATTATACATACTTAATTATGTAATCTGCAGACAATTTCTACTGAAGTCAGTTATAAGGGGTAATTTATGCAAACTATATGTTTAAAAATCTCACTATAGGCCTTGTGCTCCTGGTGAGTGGCTGTCGAGTATGGGGACTTGCACATTCCTGGGCTACCTGGTCCCCTCTGCAGGCCATGTCTCAGGGTGTTCCTGCTGAGATGTATACAGCAGTGCTCAGGAGTGGAATTCATGCACACTTCAACGATGGCAGAGAAAATGGAGGAGAACTAAGAACCATTAATAATATAAGAGGATAGCCCACTGCCACCTCTACCACTTCTGCCAGGGACCAGGAGAAATTGCAAAGGAACCAGTGCCATGAATACTGCTCTTACTGCTAGCCTGACAACAAGTTCCAGGGCAATGGTGGCAGACATGGTAATCAATCAAAACCTATCAAAGCAGAAATCCAGAGGCTACAAAGAACTCAACATGAAATCAAACAGCCTGCCATGGCTCAGAACATTGGGGAAGAGAGGGTGGAAAGATTGTAAGAGCCATAGAGCTGGTAGGAATATCCTGAGGCAGGAGGCATGATCCCTTCACTACCCCACAGAGACTGGCTGAGGCCTTCATGACCCCATAGTGAATCCTATAACCCCATTGAGGAGGACCCCAGGGTAACAAGAGTATGGGTGAGTAGATAAGAGTATAACTTATTGTATTATTAACATATATATTAAATTAAAAAGTGGAAAAATTTCTCCAAAAACTCTGCAGTGAGAGTCTCTTTGAGCATTAATGAGAGGGCCTCTGATTTTGCCATGTGGACATACTCTAAAGCTTTTGTTGTAGAGATCCCATTCAAAGTGGACCAGTTAGCAGAAAATAAAATAAATGTTTGTAATTAAAATTGAAAATATGTAATATGTTATATGTATATACACATACTCACATACCTTCTTGGCTCAGTGACCTTAATCTCTGAGGGATACCTTTCCTGTGACTCACCATCTTGAATCGAATTTAAGATTTTGCTAATAATTTATGGAAAGTACAAAAAAGTGTCTCCATCTTTTTTTAACCAAGAGAACCATGAGTTTTTACATGTACATTTTTAAAAAGCAGAAACGCTGAGGATGTAGGTCATTCCATCCTAGCTACACACAAATGCTGTCTTTCCTATTTGTAGTTTAGATGCTGCCTCCTATGGAATAAATCCGCTATCTTTATTTTTGAGCGCCCTCTTCCCCCCCAGAAGCAACCCAGCTGGGCTAGGAAACAAACTCCTTTAAAATTAGGAGGCTTGCAGGATCTTGCATGACAATAAGACCCCTTCAGGGAAGGGGAGAGGACAGATGGGATTTACCACTCACTTCGGCATCTCACTTAAGAGATTATCTGACCCATGAAGGACATTTTTTTTTGTAAATCTGTCCAGCAGCTTAAAACAACAACAACAACAACAAATTGGACTGGGGCTCCAAAAGCCTTCCGCACCCAGGGTGTTTCCCTCTATTCCCTCTTATATAGTCTCGGTTGGAATTCTTCAACTTTACCATTACAGCATGAAAGAACATACATACACACACACACACACACACATATATATATATATATATATATATGTGTGTGTGTGTATGTATATATGTGTGTATGTGTCTTCATATCATAGACACATATATATCCTAGACATATGTGTGACATGGACATATATGTATATATGTTATATACATATTCTATGTGTAGGTGCATATAATATATATTATATATTTTATATGCATATTTGTTTAGAATTAAAAGTTTAAACAAGACTTGTTTGTACAGTGTTTCTACATATTAATAATAAATAAATAAATTTTTAAAAAAAGTTTAACTTGGGGCCTGGAGAGACAGCTTAGCAATTAAAGAGGAACTTGCTTGCAAATCCTGTCAGCCTTGGTACAACTCTTGAACACCCACATAAAGCCAGATGCTAAAAAGTGGCTTGGCATATGACGATCATTTGCAGTGAGAGACCCTGGTTACCCCTCCCCCCCCAATGTTCAAATAAGTATAGTTTTTAAACTATTAAAGTAGTAATGTTCAGATGGTAGTGTGGGAGTTTAGGAGAGAGACCCCACACAGTATTGCCAAGCTCCTCCTTAACCCCTACCAGTCAGAGCTTTGCCTTGCCTCCTACAGGATCAAAATAGGTATTCTTGTTTAATTTTTTTGTTTTCTTAAACATGTATGTACTTCTTTCTGGTGCCTTTTTTTTTTTTCCGATTCCACACCCCGGTACCTAACAACAGTTAGGGTTATTTCTTCAGAGGGGGGATTGTGAAGGGTCAGGCAAGTTCCATAGATCCCCTCCCCTTGAGTGGGAGGTGTCTAGCTGGAACTAAAACCTAGTCGCTAAAACTGATTGGTCAGGTATAGACCAATCTGCTGTCTCTCTGACTTACCTGGGGATCTTAAAAAACTTCCCTAGGACAAAGGCCTTCTCTTCTACATGGCATCCTAGAAGGGCTCACTCTCTAAGGACAGGTAAGGTCTTCTCCCCAACCCCCTCACAGCCTGTGGTGAGGGGCTGGATTTCTCTTCCACCTGAATCTTTCCTTCTCATCTTTCCCCTTCCTGCTTGTTTAGTTGAACAATTTAAATTCTGTTAAAACTCTCCATGTGTTCTCCCCACACTGGTGGCTGGACATGGTGGCTGGACATGGTGGCTGGACATGGTGGCTGGACATGGTGGCTGGACATGGTGGCTGGACATGGTGGCTGGACATGGTGGCTGGACATGGTGGTTGGGCTGTTTTCCCCATCTCTTTCCCAAATCCTCTGAACTGACATTAATCTAGGATAAACTTATGATAAGAAAATGCTTTTCCAATTCTTTAAAATTTTGAGACATGAACTCAGGGGGAAGTGCAGCGGTGAGGCCCTGGGTGTTCACTCGCTGTGCCCAGTTCCCATTACAGTAGAAGATTGATAATCTTAGTGTTCAAGTTTTCAGCTGCTTTGATATTTTTGTTTATGGTATTAAAAGTCTTTTTTTACTTCTTATAAATATGGCAAGTGTTTGAGTGTATAAGTTTCTTTTCATAATAAATTTATGTAGTTTGAAATTACATTATTAAAGAATAAATATTTTCAAATGTGTTTCAAAAACTTTATATAACTTAGAAGTAAGGTTTTCATTATATCATTTGTTTCAGCTTCAGAAGAGACTAACTTTGTTGAAATAAAAAATGTTTATAGAAAATGAAATATCTCAAGTGTTATTCCTAGCTGTTTAATGCATCAAATTACTTTTTATTGAGAACTTTATTATATGAACATATTGAAAATTGGTCACAATTCTCATCATCTTACACTCATGTCCTCTCTCCCCTACTTCATTTCACTGAGAGCTCTCGGCAGCAGGGTTAGCTGGTAATCATGGTAGGGTCATGAATGCACATGAATCCCTTTGAAGGGGGAACAATGCCCCAGAGTCTGCCCTTTCTTCCACAATGTTCCCCAAGTGATGCATTAAATTCTTAGATGCCACACAACAAATAATTTGACTTCTTAAGCTCAGCTTTTATAAAGAACAAACATAAATATGTTAAATGTACAGTCCTAGGAACAGTGAAATGAAAATGGTTTGTATGATTTGATATACAAACTGCTCATTTCTGTTTCTTACAGTTTTCTTGCTCATTTGAATTGAAAGCACAGGTGTTGTGAACATGATTCTTTGGATAGAAAGCCACTGTCTAATTTGATGACAAGCCTGTCTTTAGTCAATTTCAATAGAAAAAATTCTGTCTTTGTCCCCTCTTATCTGCCTTCATTCTCCTGCTATTACATTACCATATGTCTTTCTGAATACTTCTTTTAGAATATCACTTAAAAATTATCTCAGAGCTGACAGGAGGATCAGTTTGTTCCTACACATAACAATATACACTGCATGATAACAGGATGTGGTGGGAAGCAGATCAGGGCAGGGCCACACATATGCGAGTCCCCACACTGCCCTCATACCAGCTGTTACAGTAGGAAGAACAGGGAAGAGAAGTCTTGTGTTCAAATTCCAGATCAATAACACATAGATGATATTGCTGTGGTTTTACATCCAATTCAACTGTCTCCATCAATAAGGGGAAAATAACACCTTAACTCACAGGACTTTTCTAAGAACTGAGATCTTGGGCTGGAGAGATGGCTCAGTGGATAAAACACTCACTGCTCTAAGAACTGAGGTCCATGCATAATATTTAGAATAGTGTCAGAAACCTAGTAAATAAATATTAGCTATGTTGAATATTCATAACTGTGTGTTTGGACGGTCTATAAAACAGATGAGCTGTTTACCTACTGACCATTTCTTCAGCAAGGTTATATCAGTTTATAATACAAAGGTATCTCATTTCTAAGTTCTGTACAAATACTGAGTAAAAACTAACAAAGTAGGTCAATTTTCAAAATAATGAGACAATTTTATGTTTATTGACCATTTATAAAATGTCAACTACTGTTTCTGACGTTAGCCTATAAGGATTTTTATAAGTATTTTCTTTTCCTGTATTTTAGGATGCATCATATAAAGAATAGAACTTGTCAGCCAGGTGTGGTGGTGCATGCCTTTAATCGCAGCACTCAGGAGGAGGCAGAGGTAGGAGGATAGACATGAATTCAAGGCCACCTTGAGACTACATAGTGAATTCCAGGTCAGCCTGGGCTAGAGCAAGACCCTTGGCATGTCCTGCCTGGAGCAAGGTCAGAGAGTGGGAGGTTGAGATTAGACTCATCACTTGGTTCCAAGTGTCTCCAACCCCCAGTGTCTCCAGTCCCAAATTTGTGCTCGTCTTAAAAGTCACGCTGTAGATGGGGCAAAGCCCCAACCAGGGAAGAGTTTTTGGCAATGTAATATGAGGTCACAGAGGCCACACCCTTTTTACCTGCCAAAATGGGAGGGTCTTCCTCCTACTGTCTCACAGTATAAGCTTAATTTTAATAAAACACCTGAGTCTACATTCAAATGATCACATTCCAACTACCATATATAGGTCTTTTATGTATTTATTTTGGAGGACTTTTACGTGAGAAGTTTCCAGAGTAGGAATCCTTCAACTTCACTTAAAAATTCCAGAAATTTCAATACTTGGATTTTTCACAGTTAATGGCTCATGGAGAATAGCCTTCCCTGATGGGTCCCTCCCTGGATATTCTCCACACGCCACTGGGATGAATCTTCCAACCAGGCACAGTTTGGGGGAGGAAAGTATTTATTGAAACTACAGATCGAGGGGAAGTTCTATAACAGTGAAAGAGGCTGGCCCTCTTTCACAGATTCAAGCTGAGTGAGAAACTCATCACCAACACCACACACACAGAACAGGGAACAGGCAGGAAGGCCAAGGAGAGAATCTCTTTCCCTTTATATAGCCTTAGGGTGGGGTCTTGCAACCCTATCCCAGACTTACTGGCTTCCTGAGTCTCTGGAATTTCCTTCCTGAACTGCCCACACAGGAAAGGATGTTTACTTGTGGCTTCTTTACATCCTGCCCCTTGCTGAGAGGCTGCTTTCCTGTAAACATCCTCAGAGACCCACCCAAGATAATTAAGATCAAGTTGACAACAAAACCTAACCATCACAATTTGCATTGTAGCATGTATCATTCATGTACCTCATTCCCCCTTTAAAAAATATTAAAACAAGCTTTATTGCAAAGTAATTCATCATAAAATTTGTACAGTTAGAGAGAATAAGTCAATGGCTTTTAGTATATTTACTGAGTTATATACTCCCCACCACTGTGAATCTTAGACAAATTGCATCTCATCTGGGTTTCTTGGCCTTCTTGGATGTATCAGCTAATTAATGACTTTCATCAGATTTGGAAAGTTTTGTGTCACTATTTCTTTGAATCTGTTTTCTGTTCCGTCTTCTCTTCATTGCATTGCCATTATGCACATGTTGGTAACTTGCTCATGTCCTGCAGGAATCTGAGGTGTTATTCATTTTCTTCATTCTTTTTTCTTTCAGTCCTCACAGTGAATAAGACCAATCAATCTGTCTTAGAAGTTTGCCCATACTTTCTATTTAATATTTATTAACTTGTATGGGCACATGTGTGAGCCTGACACTCCCTCTCACGTGTGCAGTCCACATACCAGTTACTTCCCCTGTGTTATCTCTTCTTCCATTCTGTGTCTGCAATCTCCCTGAACTCCCTTAACCTCAGACCATCAGAACTTTTAGCACACATCTTTTCTAGACTTTAGCATGCATATAACTTCACTCATCCTCCCTCTCGTGGCGTCATGGTTAATGACAGTCTGAGGTCACCCCAAAGCCCATGTGTGATCCCAGTAGGTAGGTGATTTGGCATGAGGTGGCCTCACAAGCAGGAAGATACATGTCACTTTTCTTTTTCCTCTGAGCCTCCTGCTTGTTTTGTCTTTTTGTGACAGTTAAATCCTTCAGGCAAGTTCCATAGACTCCTCCCCTTGAGTGAGAGGTGTTTCTAACTAGAGTTCAAACCTAGGTGCTCAAATTGATTGGTCAGGTATCAACCAACCAGCTGTCTCTCTGGCTTACCTGGTGGAGGTCTTAAAAAGTCACTGAAATTTAAACAAAGTACAGCCTCATCTTCCCACACAGCATCCTAGAAGAAGGACTTTTAAATTTCCAGGCCTTAGGAAGGTAAGGTCTTCCCTCACCCTGGCCTAATGGCTGGGGTGAGGGAAGGCTCCGGATTTTCCCCACATGAACCTTTTTCCTCATGATGGGAGCCCTCTGCTATCTTTTCCTTCTTTTGCTTGTTTAGCTGAACAGCATAAATTTTGCTAAAATCTCTCCCATGTGTTCTCTCCACACTGGTGGCTGGAGAACTCTGTAACTTCCTATTCTCTTCTGAATAAAGTCTCCCACTATACTTATCCTCTGGTGGTCTATAATTTTAATTCTTTAACTTTATAGACAAGAATTTGGGTACTCCTTAAGGTCTGAGGTGCATTGGAATTTTGCTGGGTATTATCTAAGTTATAATCCCCAGCACCCCTGCTACATTTCCTTATGTCCATATGCTATTTTCAGTATTAATCTGGGCTTACTGGGTCTTCACATGCTGCAGAGAGGGGTTGTCTCTACCCTTTTTGATAGGATCTCCATAGAGTCTGAGCTTTAGGATGTATGTGTCTGCATAGAGCACACACAGGCTTTCAATGTTCATCCTTCACAAGGTAACTCCGAGCTTATGGGCATTATCATTACAATAAATGCCTTATTTAGCACAAATGAGTATTTTTTACCTACACATAAGAATTTAAGTCTCATTTTTAATGTCTCTTCAAGCACATCATGACATTTGCATCAAGTTATTTAATATTCATCTAATATCATCCTACTGTGCTCCTAAGCCCCAGTAGAACAGAGAACAAATATTTGATTTGTTCAGGTAGTACATACTGCTGAAAAGCAGTGTTTTTTAAAACATTAATGCTAAATGATGTTGCAGTTTAATTTTGGCCACTTCATTAATTATTCAGTGTGTACATATTTTATGTTCATCTTCCTGCCTCATGTGGAAGGGCTTGTAGGTGGTAGATGTGCAATTCCTAGACTTTGGAATTGCTTTCAAAGTCAGAGCATCTGGCTGTCTTAGAGCTAGCTGTGCTTGTAATAAAATTTGGGGTCTTGTGGCTTGAATGTGAATTGTCCCCCAAAGCCTCATGTTTTGTGATTAAGCCTCATGATATATCCTCAACTGGTGGCAGTTTGGTAGGTGAGATCTTGCTGAATGAGCTTGTCACTTGGGTTGGGCCTTGAGGTATTATCACCCAATGCCCCCCGGCTAGAGCTAGCTGCTATTTCTTAGCTGCTCTAGCAAAATGCGATGCCCAGCCTCTGCTCTGCCATGCTTTCTCCACCGTGATGAAACTTCCCCTCAAGACTGTAAGTCAAAATAAACCCTTTCCTTCCATGTTATTAAAGTTTTATTGCTTGATTTAAAAATCTTCTTGCCATGAACATAAGAGAGGCCATTTAATATTCCACAGCTTCTACCAGCAGTCTGCTCCTCAGAGAACTATTGCTATGCCTCAGATATGTTGGCATGTTCTTTGTCTATGCCTTAATGGAAAAGGTATGCATTTTGCATCTTTCAACAGCATATTGTTGAGGGTAGATGTGATTAACTGAGTCCTGTGTGATAAACCCATTTCATGATTTTTAGCTCATTTAAATCTGTAGTTAACAAAGAAATTCTTTGTTTTCAATATAGAGGCCAGAACCCAGCTCCGGCTATTGAGTTTAAGTTTCTGTAAGTTAGCTAAGGAGCAAGGAAGGAACTTCGGCCCTTTTCAAGTAGAATCCATAATGTGATAATTGTTCCCTCATCACTAGGTGGGGATTGAGCTACAATCAAGTGCATGCTTGGTCTAACAGCCCAAAAGGCTAGCTCTGGTGCAGCTCATATACCCCTAGCCTATGGACAGATACAGCATGTGGACGGAGGAAAGACCCCCAGTACATCCTCTCCATGTTTTGTCAACTTTAAATAGCAATCTAACTATTAGGTAATCATTTTGGTGGATGAATTTCTTTTTAAACCTAAGCCCAGACTTCCCTCTACTGCCACCATGTGGTAACTGTAGAGATGGACTGCTTAACTTCAGAATTTATTCTCTTTTAGAAATATCTTTATTATGAATAAGTATGAATATGTATATACATTGTATGATTAAATCTTGTGAATGTGTCCCTATTTCCCTCCTCTATGTCCCCTAGTCACTGGGGTCCTTCCTCTGTGCGCATACTGTGTGGCTTTCAAACTCTTCAACAGATGACCTCTTTCACCTTCAGTCTGCTCTGTATAGCCTCAGCCAGGATCACTTTTTATTATTCTTATGCCAACATTCAGTTTAGCATTCTTTTTAATAGTTGACATTAGAAGCATTCCAGCTCTCCATCAGTAAGATAACGGACAAGCAAAGTGTCCACTCATACAGTGAAATCCAACACAGAAATAGAAGGATTGTGTCACCAATACATATGACAATGAATGTAAACACCATTGTGCTTGAGCTGGGGCCGTGGATCAGATGCTGCACAATGATGAGGACCTGAATTCCATCTCCACCCCCCACATGAAAAGCTGGGTGGTGCCTGTAAGCCCAGTGCCGAAGGGGCCAGAGACTGGAGGATTGTGGAAGCTCTCCATTCAGTCAGTCTAACTGTAAACCTGGAGATTCAGGTTTGATGAGAGACTATCTCAGGAACATAAGGCAATACAGGAGAACACTCAACTATCTTCCTCTGGCTTCCATATGCATGTACATGAGGGGTGTGCATCTACACACATGAATACACCACACACAAGTTATGTTCATTACAGGACAATGCAGGACGACTCATGTGCTATGCTTAACCCTGAGTTGGCCTTTAGAGTCATTGGGCTTACTTTGGAGTTTGACCTGTTCTTGGATGTTATGCATCTTCCCACTTCCCTTCATAAACGTTAATTTCCAAACAATATCATGTAACTTCAGTTCAGTCTCATAGTTAATTTCAAAAGAATCCAACCTGCAAAAGTAAGTATTAGAACTGGTATGGATTTTTTAAAAAGCAGATGACAAGATGGTGTGATCACACAAGCTGTTGTAGTTAATTCTTGTCACAAAGAACCCAACCCAAAGCAACTGATGGGAGGAATGGGTTCATTTTGGCTTTTAGATTCGAGGGGAACCTCCATATTGGCAGGGAAAATGGCACGAGTAGAGGGTGGACATCACCTCCGCCACAGCAGTGTAAACAGCGACAGGAAGGTGTGCCAAACACTGGCAAGGGGAAGCTGGCTATAACCCTCATAAGTCTGCCCCCAACAACACAGCTCCAACAAGGTTCCAATTTCAAAACTGCCATCAGCTGGGGATTGAGCTTTCAGAACACATTAAGTTTATGGGGGACACCTGAATGAAACCACTCCACATGTCTATAATCCCAGTGCTGGAGAGGTGGAGACAAGCAGGTCTCTAGGGTTTATTGGCTAATAGTGTCACTTTACCATTTAAGCTTAGGCTAAGTAGGAGACCCTGTCTGAAAGAATAAGGTGGAGAGCAATTGAGGACCCCTGGCATCTACTTCTGGCCTCAACATACACATGCACACACAAGCATAAGCACTTGCACACACACGTGTGTATGCTCACACACATGCACACTACACAAACAGATGAAAAGAAAACCATAGTTTATGAAAGAACACAGTACTTCACTCATAGCCTTCTAAGGTTTTGTTCTCATTAAACTTATGCTAATTAGCTATCCTGTGTGCATCAGTCAACATTTGTGAGTTCTGTGGTTAAATATATACCAAGATTTGGTCATAAACACCAGCAGTTTCCCAGGCTTCATTTATGTTAATGATTTACTCACATGTTATTGACAGGTGGTAGGTGACACAGTCTATTCTAAATGTCTGTATCAGTAGCAACAGTGTTTGCATGCCTTTCCAGATGTCTGGGAGTTTTGTTCTACATTTTGGAACATGTTCTTGTATTTTTCTCTTTTGCAGGTCTGTGTACTGTTTTCAGAGGGGTAGAATGATCTGTGTTTGTTTAAGTGAACACTGGCTTACCTCCTAATAGTTCTATGTAAATATATATTCCCATATAATTGTATACTACTTATATAACTAATATACTTATATGCAGACATATATATGTCTATACTGTTTTCCATTTCTGGACCTTCCCATTTTGGACTAGTTGATTTTATGTAAGGGCTACAGTTCTATGGTTCCAAAAGTCCTGGACTTGCCTGCATTCTTTCCTTCAATGCCCTTGCTAAAGAATAATCTGTATCCCTGCTTCCTGACGACCTCAGCATTATTGACATGGCTGGGTCCTCTGGCCTTAGAACTGTAGATAACAATGGACGAAACGCTGGGTGTTGATGAATACTCCTCACAAAGCCTCAGTTCACTTATTTACTCGAAGCCTGTTTGTAACATGCTTTCACTGTGTTACAGAATTTAACAAGTCAGTATTTTAAATCTAATGAGTTTTTATATTTTAAGGCGAAACATTGATGGGATGGGGAAATAGATCTGTGATAGAGTGTTTGCCTTCAAGTTCAATCCCAACACCTCAAAAAAATCAATTAGTTGTTCAACCAATCAACTAGCCAACCAATCCTTGCCAGCAATGGGGGCATACTCCTGTAACCCCAGAACTTGGGAGGTAAGACAGAAGGATCAGGAGTTTAAGATCATCCATAAACTATATAGTGACTTTAACAGCAGTCTGGGTTACCCGAGAGTCTCTTAAAGTACCAACAAACAAACCAAAACACAAACCCCACCAAAACAAAAACCAACTAACCAACCATCCAAAAAAACTAAACCAAACAAATAACCTGTCCTCAAAACATCATTGAGATCAGTAGCAAATAATTAAGTTTAATTTAAAATAAAATAAACATTACATTACTTTATGACATTTTAAAAAGGTCTACCAGCAGATGGCAACATAATCTTAAATATTACTGGCAATTACACACAGAATATGGAAATTGCAAATTAAGTTCATAGATTAAATTTTGTTTTAGCCATTTGATTTTCCTAAACCAAGTCTCTTCTCTATTGTCTAGTTATAATCTATAAAACAATTAATTTTATAATGTAAGACATATAGTATCATTAGAATACAACTTTATTACTAAACCAAACAAACTTCTAAATTTGACAACTCAGATGTGGTCTCTATGCAAATATTGTTGATTCATAAGGTTTGAAATGCTCTTGTAAATGTCAGGATCAGTTTTTACCAGGGCTTTCCTAATCCTAAAGAAATTAGGTGCTTTCTTTAGTCAAGTTAAAAAAATTCTTAGAAACTTTTGCAAGTAGAGCTAATTTTAAGATCTGTACATTAGTAACAAACTAACATATATGATGAAATTTTAAATTGTTAAATTCTTCTGTTTATCTTTAATCTATATTATAAACCAAACATGAGAACATAAATATAAGATGAAGTTAGTAAAATGTTTTTTCAAATATTCTACACTTTAAGCCAAATGTCTTCCGTTATGTTTGTTTTAATTTCTAGGACCAATTACAAACTATCAGAAAGTCCATTTTACTTAGGTTAATTTACAAAATAGGAATCAGGAGTTCTCAGAAATTAGTTAACAGTGATTTATCAGCTTGACTGTCTCTTAGAACTACTATTCCTATTATGTATGGCATAGGAAAATATCAAAATCTTTATAAAGGCAAGCCTATACCTCTCAACAGAAACACTAACACCCAGGATAGCAAGAAATGCTATATTTCAAGCTCTGAAAATAAATGTTATCCATGATTCCAATATACTACAAAGTTATCTTTTTCTCCATTTTTTATTGTCCATAATGAGTTACATTGTTTAGTGGGCCAACAATGAGTTGTTATCCCCAATTCCCCATTGCCCCCCTTCCCCATCCCCAGTCTACAAAGTTATCTTTTGAAATAAACAGAGAATTAAGAATATCAATTATTTCTCAACTATGGAGATGTTGGCAGATATCAATACATTCATTCAACAGACTAGTTATCCACAATAAAAACATACAAATTCCCAAAACACACAAATGTATGGAACTGAAAAACATCACATTGAACTAAATAAACAGCATACAACCAAAATTTTCAAGGGTTATGAAAAATGCTCTATTTTAATTGGGATGGTTTTGTTATAGGGCTGTTTACACTTGTCAAAACACATTGAATTGCACACTTGTAAATTGCATGTAATAAAACAAATGTATTTTAACTCAGAAAAGTTAGTGGCAGTTTAGTCACTTGTGTCTGTCATCATTGTATATGCATGTATATATGCACAGAGAGAACCTGCTCTCCCTTAAGAAAGGTCTTGTTACTGAGTGAAGGAGAATATAGATTCCCAGGCCTCTGTAGCCAAGGTAACCAGTAAAGGAGCCGACTGGTTCAAGGGACTTCCTGGGGCAATCTACACCCAGAACCAAATTAGGCCCTGATGTAGTGACAGATGGTACTATTCTAGCTCTCTTCTATTGTCCCCAGCTTTGCTGAACTGTGGTACAGGTTTGTTTCTCCCTCTACCCAATCCTGCTTTCCCGTCCTTCTCTTCACAGTTGTTGATACCTAATATATATCTCATAATATATATCTTATATAATATAATATAATATAAATCTTATAATATATGTCTTATATCTCTGTCTCCACACCCACATCTTGCCATTCCATGCATTGCAACTACACAGCATGTCTCCAAGGAGGTCTTCTTGCCTCTGGCCTCTATATCCTTGCCTGGAAAACAATGTGAAAAATCCTTCCATCTGGACTTAAAACCACTCTCCCTTTCTTTTATCTTTTCTGAAAAGTCAGTAGGTTCTTTCCATTTGGCTGTGCTTCCATCCAGAAGTGAATCAAGTCAAGATCCCAGCAAGACATGAACAGCATACTCAAGGTAGGGAACTGAAGGAAGTTTGATTAAGACCAGAGAGGACTATTCAGAGAAGATTAGCCAGGCCACAGGGAAATGAATGAAGCAAATTTGGTAACCTTATCCAACATGAACAGAAAATGGTAAGAGCTCTCACTGGACCTGAAAAGATGGGAAAGAGGCAGTGAACAGATCTATAGTAAATAGATTTGTGTGACGAGTCCTGAGAGAATTTGACTGAAAAATTACTAAGATTTTAATAATTATTTGTAATTATCACCAATTCCAGGAAAGTTTTATATAATTTAGTAAAATCATTAATTTTTAACTCACTCGCCATTAAACTTCTTAAGAAATCTCATTTGGCAAATTTGTAACATGCCAATTATTCACTCCTTTATTCAGCAAATATTCACTGCATTCTTATTATGTATGCCAGACATTAATATAACCAAAGATTTATGAATATGTTCAAACTATATTGATGATGCATTTAAAGTTTCCATGATGTACTCTGCAATCATTGGGCATTTTTACCACTTGATACATCTGCCTACACTCTCTAGATTCGAGGTACATTTAACTGACTGGCATTCCTATCATGATTAGCATCAGAAATACTTTGCAGAGCTGTTATACAAATACCCTGTTATTAACATACTCAAAAGTGCTTTGTGGATGATTTATGTAAGTTCTTAAGAACATTCCAGATTTATGGTAAAAAGTGCTGCATACTAAAATTAATGAAAACAGCCAAAAGGGAACAAAATTATTCAAATATTATCTATTTTGAAGTATTAAATTGTGTCTGTTACAATAATGAAAAACTGAAAAACCTTTGAAGTGATTGGATCCTCTATGAATCAGGTTCCCAGGAGATGACTGAAGAGAAAAAGACTCACTAGAGGTTGTCTCTGGAAAGTACAGAGCAAGGAACATCTTCAGAACCTGATACAGACCTGAAATGTGTGGAGAGGGGAACAGGATTACTGTGTAGGAAAAGCTTCCAAGGAAGACACAGCTCTGGAAAGTCTACCATTATCTACCTGGAGCTCTGCAGCAGATTTCTGGTAGAAGAATGTCATGTTAGAACCAAAGGACCCAGTCCTCTTATCCTCACCAGGGCTCAGTCATTGGCTAGGGACGCCTGGTAAAATGGAATGGCCACAGGCCAAGCACTGGGCCAGGCAGGAGTACAGTTGGGGAACCTCAGCTAACTTCACTCTTCACATATGAGCAGCTCCTTTCTTCCCTTAAAGTGATCTCTGATCCCTAGCCCTCCATGCTGTCACCACCCACTGCATCTCCAGGCTGATGAACTGCTAAATATATGTTCAAGAGAAAAAAAAAAATCAACCAACAAATGTCATGCTGTTGATCCCGTTTATAGCCACCATCCCAGGTCAGGATGGCCAATGACAAAGCTGGGTGATGCTAACTGATCAAAGCATTTCTTTCTACTTGTTATGTCTTGGCCTCTTCAGTTGTGGGGACTTGCTTTCTGACGAGCATTCCATGATATAAAAAATCTTTATACTTCATACCGATTTCCTGCTGTCCATCCAAATGTTTCTATCACAACATCTTAACATTATAAACATTTTAGAGCCAAAGAATGGGTGACCTCATCAAGTTCATCGATTCCTGTCTTCTGCTGACTTTAGCACGTGTGACAGCACCCTCGATGACAGCCTGCCTATTTTGGCTTTGGGGACACCATATTCTATCAGCCATCTCCACAATTTCCTTGTGGCAAAGCCACTGTGATGGTTGTCCTTCTAACCTTGCTAGCTGCTATGGTAATTGTGATAGTTTGTCTTCTGGAAGTTCAGTACCACCACTTCTGTTACTTTCTAACCCTATCATTCCCATTGCAGAGGACTAGC
The DNA here is from genome assembly GCA_004024765.1 of Zapus hudsonius. Taxonomy (NCBI): domain Eukaryota; kingdom Metazoa; phylum Chordata; class Mammalia; order Rodentia; family Dipodidae; genus Zapus; species Zapus hudsonius. The sequence continues at coordinate 22,380 of PVHP010023212.1, forward strand.
CCGTTTCTATGCCAGTTTTCCAGACAGGCAGGGAAGAGTTACTTTGTCACACTTTGAGGTGATGCTGGTTTCCCTCTTACCTGTGCTTTCCTGATGGGAATCATGGCACTTGAACCCTAAGCATGTCTCATTTGCAACAGCTGTTAACACTTTGCTATACAAAACTAGCTAATACAGACTCAATTACAAAACTGGGTGAAAAATACATATATTTGTACTTCAAGACTTCTTGGGATATGCTATTAGTGGTTGAAACCAAGTCTTAAGATTATCAAAACTTTTTCCATTATAATTTTACATATTTTCTAAGATATTTCAGAATAAAGAATATAATTTTTAAAAATTATTGATTTGTGAGCAGAGGCACACACACATACACACACACACAGACACACAGACAGCATGGATGTACTTCGGCCTCCTGTTGTTGCAAACGAAAAATAAGGTGGAGGACACTTGAGGAAGCTATCTGACATCAGCCTCTGACCTCCACATATGTGAATACATGTGTGCATGCACCCATACACTCACACTGTGCCCATACACACACACTGTGTGCATAACCAGAAATCCACATATTCGCACATGCATGCACACCACACTCAAAAGTGAAAAAAATTAGACTAGAGTTCTCTGAAAAGTCAGTATTTAATTCTTTTTTTTTTAAAAAAAATATTTATTGTCAATAATTTCATGCATTGTATGAGCAAGTCTTGTGGTGGTACCACCATTTCCTTCCTTTCCCTCCTCCCTGTCTCTAACTCACTGGGGGCCCTCCCTCCTCAGTGGGCTTACTGGATCAGTCCATGTGGTAGGGGGTTATGGATTGTATAAGAGGTAGCCAGTTTTTTTCTTTGTGTGTTGTTGCTGAGGGGGGCAATGACTCTGGATATTCTCCCCCACCATGGCTCTTACAATCTTTCCGCTCCCTCTTCTGCTCAGATCCCTGAGTCATGGTGGGTGAGCTTTAAGTCTGTTTTATTGTTGAGATCTTAAGAATCTCTGGACTCCTGCTTTGGATTGTGTTGGGTATCCTCAGTGTCTATCTCCACTGACTTTTCATGGGTTATCTGACTTGCTGTGGAGGTGGGTCTCTTGTTTATCTGGCCACTTTCTCAATGGTTTCCTTTGGGCTCTCTATGATAGGTTAAGTGTGGTTCATCTCCTGCCTGGGTTTCAGCCATCATCCCATGTCTTGTTGGTGGAATTGGGTTGTCCACAACTCTTACTGCCTTCTGAAAACTACATACAGAATCTCCAATGGAGAGTGAGATCAGTATAGGTTAAATGAGACAAACATTGTTGATTTGGCGAGATTCTAATGGGTGTAGCCTCTCTGTAGATCTCTGGTAGTGAGAGTTTCCCCTTGGAGCCCTGGTTCTTTTCTCCATAAGATTTTGCCATGGATCCCAGTTTCAGTTAAGGGTTCCTTGCCACTGAGCAGATCTCTTAGCCAATCAGTAAGCAGTTGATTACACACCTAGTTTTAACACCACTATTGCACATATAAATACTTTTTGATTTGCTGGTTTCTTCCATATAACAGTGCCCTCAGCATTCTCATGACATCAGTCAGTGTTGTATATCAGTGGTCTCTGCTTTCTCCAAATATTTTTGACCAATTTTCCCTGGCAGCTCATGTGATGACTTCCAGCACTACACATCCTACCATCTGAGAACTGGTTACTATTCTGGATCTAGCAGGATCTCTCAGTGTTGTGTGATGACACTCTGTGCTATCTTCATCAATAGGGTCTTATCTTTGGCCTGTGATGGGTATTCAAGAGCTTTGAAATAAGTCTGTCTTGTTTTGGGGACCTTATGGGTCTCTTTGATCAACAGCTCAGCATGGGAAGTAACCAATGACTGGGACAGGGAGTTATAGCCCAGAATAATTTTTCTTGGGTCTAGACTTCCCCTCACTCTAATCACGGCACCTCTTACCAGGAAATTCCCACAGCTTCTTTAATAATTTACTGTTCGAAAGTAAGGATGTTATGATATCAGTTCATTATTGGATTAATTTATTGTATAAGTCCCCCCAACTTCCCATTCCTCACTGCCTCCAATTCCTTCCATTCCCTTTCACGGTCTCTCAATTCACCTGTCAGGTTTGCTTAGTGTTTAAGAAAAGACAGTATTTAATTCATCCAGAATATTATGTTGGCATGGTTAGACTGTGTTGCTCTCAAAGTACATATTAGCATAGTAAATGTACACATATTTATGAGACACAGTATGAAATTTCAATATATATATAATGCATATGATCAAGATGATGTCTATCACTTCTGACAACACTTGTTTTTGCTAAGTATATTAAAAAAGCCTTTCTGCTGGCTATTTTCAAATATACAGCTAATTATAAGAAAAAAAAGAAAGAAAAAGAAAAAGCTTATATTGAAAACCAAATATCCAAAGCAACAATGTTAACCATTGGTATTTTGGGGACTTTGGAAATGGCTCAAAGGTTAAAAGTGTTTGCTTGCAAAGCCTGCTGGCCTGGGTTGGCCTGGGTTCAATTCCCCATTTGCCATGAAAAGCCAGATATACAAAGTGGAGCATGTGTCTGAAGTTTGCTTGCTGTGGCAAGAGGTCCTGGCACCTGCTCATTCTCTCTCCTTTTCTGCTCTCAATAAATAAATAAATAAATAAACTTTTTTAAAAAAAGAAGTGGTATATTTTTGGGGGCTACTAGGCTAGAAGGCTCTGTCCTCATGAATAGACAAATGCTGATTATAAAAAGGCTCAATGCTGTGATTCTTATCTTTCTCACCATCACCTCTGCTATGAGGCAAGGCAGAAAGGAGCGCCAGATCACAGTCCTTTTACTCTGGGCTTCTCCAAACCTTTGTGAAATACATTTATTTTCTTCATAAATTACTTAGTCTGTAGTATTCTGTGATAGCAACACTAAAAAGGAATAAAATACATCCTTTCTCCCATACTATAGGAGTAAACTGATTTGGATTGTGTAACAGGCAGAGCTCTTTCATAAATACCTTCTTACTGATTTTTTAACCTACAGCTCTAATTTCTTGATAAGAAAGAACAGTAGTATGCCTTATTATTAACCGGTTTTCTGAAAACATCATATTAGAAGATACCGAAGAATGAAGTATGGCAAGACATGACCTTGCACCTACTTCAATACCAAGTAATGTGTCCAAGCATCAGAAACCCGCACAAAAGAGACCTGGAAAATAGCGTGGGAAGTTGAGGCAGAATGAAATACAATTTCTGGATTCTTTGTTTCTCCTGGTCTTTTCTCCTCTGTTTTTATTTTATTTTTTTCTCTCCTCTGTTTTTAACCAAGGTCTTGAGCATGCAGACTATATCACATAGTCTTCACCACACAGTGGTACTTATAACCACTGCTGACAGAAAAGACAAGGCATCCTGGTGGTACAACACCATCTTAATTCTGACATATCCTGCTTCTCAGACCTCTGAATAGGTAAGCACTTAGAGTCCAATCACTCCAAGAGAATAAATGTCTCAGAACCTTCCTTCTCCATCATTACTATAGATCTGTTTTCTGTTGATAATAACAGAGTCTGTGGTATCAGACAAGCCCTTCTCGCTCTCTCTCCCTGTCTCATCTCATAAAGCCACTTGGGTTCAATTACAGACTCAACCCTGATGACCTTGTCTAATCTAAATCAGCTCTCAAAGGCTCCTTCTCAGAACATTGAGTGTTTGCTCATGTAATACTTTACATTGGGGGTTAAGTGTCAGAGAAGACAAACCATAATCAAGCCACAGAAATTACTATGATGGCAGTGTAAGACTTTGGAGTTAGGAAGTTTTGAGCTCACGTTCTAATTCTCATGTATGACTTTCGACAAGCTGATTTACCTCTTTGAGCCTAGATGTCATTATCCTTAAAAGTGCAACTATATGTCATATGACATGTTTATAAAGATGGAAGATGCTGATATAGTAAGCAGTTGACTTTATAATTAGCACATAGTGGGTACTCAATAAAATCGTGGCTAACTTGTACTTCATACCTAATTTGTAGTCTAATCCTGGTTATCATACATCCTCCTAATAGAACACCCTGCTTCTGTCTCTTCCCTCAATAGCCCATCCGTCCCATTATCAAACGTCCTCAAATTGAGCATAAAATGAATCACACCATTTTTCCTTTTGACAAATTCAACCATAGTACCTTCAAAATTGATTCTCAAATCCTTACCACATCATAAAATGCCTGCATGACTTAACTCTTTTTCTTCTCCACTTCTCTCATTTAACATTTCAAATGTTGCCAATGGCAACCTTTGAAAATACTCAGGTACAGCAGCAATGGTGGCCAGCATCCATGTTCCTGGAGTGTAGGTAACAAGCTACAGCCACTACCAAGCATTAACTCTTCCTGGAGCAGATGACTCCTCACCCATTTACGAAGACACAAATGGTTATAGCCTCAAGTATCAAATGGGGCCCCACAAGCATAAGGAAGTGGGGGATTAAAAGCAAATCTCACCAAGGAAGTTTTCAGAGCAAAAGAAATTAATATGGCAAAAAACAATTTCTGGGGCCCATCTTCACAGGTTCAAATCCTGTTCAGCATTAAACACCCTGCTAGAGAAGTGAAGTACTTTGCTGGAGCTTCAGAGCTCTCGGGTTCACCAGAAGTGAACTTTGAAGGGGATTGGTGGCTCCAGAGTTTGAGCCGTTCACTGACTTGGGCTCAGGGCTGTTAGACTCTGTAATTATTCCGATGTGTGCTCATCTGTAAGCCACCAAAGGTGTGCCTATTGCCTAGGTACCCTTCCCTCTCCATGACGGCCTCCCCTTCACCCTGGGAGGTTGTGGCAGGTTGATCCTTGGTTCCCTAACTTGACACAGTTCATAGTTACCAGCCTTCTGTGTGGCTCAGTCTTAAATAATAGGTTCCTTTTTAAAATAGCATCTAGCCATAGCCCCCTGACAAAATAGAGCTTTCCACTGCTGACTTCCCACATTGTAGGAATCACTCTCACAAACATGCTGGTGAGAACTGTGGGCCTTCCTGTGAGGCTGACAGACTTGACCTTGTGCTTGGTCTACCTTTGGATGCGGCTTCTGGACTCCCTCCCACCAAGGAACCCTGTGCCCTATGCCACTTGCTTCTTTGTGCCTCATCACCTTTCTGTTTCTCTGCATCTTTCACTTATCAGCCCCTTTGTGGTATCTCTTTGGAACACAGCATACTCTCTGCTCTCCTGACTCTTCTCACTCACCACATCCTACAGAGGCAGCTTCTTATCATCCATCTTTCTCTGGAATTACATGATCTTTAGGTAAAATTTTGTACTTGAAAGTTGAGCGTT